>MU270671.1:0-38444 GCA_021432625.1 Leptodontidium sp. 2 PMI_412 | reverse complement strand
AAGGTATAAGGAGGAGAGAATGTAAAGTAGCGACGGTTATATTTGATTAAATCTCCCTATAAGACTCAAAGAAAAAAGTTCCTCTGCATTTGTTGCAATTCATTCATATTTCTTGCTCGGCATTAATATTGATCCGAAATAGCATCGCACTTGATGCTTCGCTGCGAATGCTCGTTATAAAGTTCCCCGTGGCGGGACGACACCACGCTTAAGAGTACCTAAGGTCATAAAAGTCGAAGAACCAGCCGCGTAATATACCATAATGTTTGTTCATTATCGTGAATTTCAAGTACAATATTTAGAAAAATCCCATCCTCAAGCCGCCGTAATAAAATCGAAGTCAACGGCTTGCTCCTTTTCGCTATTGGAATTCCAAGACCCACGCTCGGCTTCGTAGGCGAAACGGATACGTGGAATCAGCCTTCTTGGGGGATACAGCTTGCTTGAGGAAGCAATGCTAGTCTAATCAGCCAATATTCGCAATGTACTATCTAGTTACTCCTTACGTTCATCAAACTCTCAAACGACCCTTCTAGAGTACATGAGATGAAATCAATCGCGTCCCTAGACTATGTCTTATTATCTGGGGTGAGGTGATAGCGAGAAAGCATCATTTCTTCTATGATTTCAGCCAAAATTGGAAAATCTAATAGAACCTGTGAGAGTTTAGGGCTCTCATATAGTCCATTATACTTGAGCTCTCGAGGATCTAGGACTTTAACGAGTAGATCAGCATAAACTGTGTGGCAAATGTGGGAAAAACTAACCAAGTTTGATATCTCCATCAAGAGACAACCGGATGTTTTCCTGCGAGAGGTCTTTGCACGAAAGCCTTAGCGACGAGATAAAAGCCACGCCCTTTAGAACCTATATTATCAGCCATTGCGTGTGTTCGTGAGTGAGGGTATCTAGTACCTCGGTAAGTATTGTCGCTATCTCTCGCTCTTCTAGTTCATATTTCTGGAATTCCAACTGAGCGAAAGAGACGTCAAGATGTTCTATGACAAGAAAAATCCTATCATCATAACAATAGATCTCTTCGATAGTTGCGATGTTTAGATGCTTGATCTAGGGAAGAATTGATGGGTCCCCTAAAACTTCAAAAGGAGAAACCTCTCGAATATCGGCAAGGTAGAAGGACGATGCTTTGCGCAGGGTTAATGTGGTCTAGCCAAGATGTCGAATGTAGCTATAGTCATCCCACGGATTTTTGAGTAACACCCTAAGCACACTTCGGACTTTCTGGGGAGTTCCTGAATCTGTCGAACTTAAAGGAGCCTCGTCAGTATCATCCGATAGGCGGCGCCAAAAGGCCTGAACCCTTCGCAAATGACGGAGTACTGGTTGGCTCATTGTATCAATAACGGGGAAATTACTTACTGTCTTTTAGGAGACGTCTCAATCTTCTTGGAGAGTATTATAATCGAGAATGCATGAAGAACGAGATCCGTAGTTGTTGCCAGCCGTTTTGTGGTGCTTGTCACTAGTCTTAGGTAGATATTTTAAGCGAGGTGGTCACTTTGACCATCAACATTCGAATGGGTTTGATCACCACCTCTTTACTCGCAAGCCTTCTAAGCAAAGGCACACTCGATCTGGGAACCACGGCATTCCTGACCTATGGTTGTGGAGAACGGTTTACTAAGGCCGATTACACGCAGACGAAGCCAGAGCAACACTGCGTGCGGTAAGCCAACCTGTGGAGCTTTGCACATTTGACCAGTACAATATTTGACAAAGCGCAAACCGTTGCCCAAAGTTAGAGAGAGGAAGACAAGTGCTAACTTGGATTGAGTTGCTCTAATTATAGAAGTTCCAATTGCAAATAAACGATGCACAAAGGGACAAAACAAGTGTGTAATAAAGAGCACCAAAACTCAGCCTTACGATATGCCCATTCGAAACTTTGATACTAACGATATCGCGCAAGTCCCATGATACCTGTTTTGTAAAGATTATAAGGAGCATAAGGAAAGAGCAGGTAGTAATACTCCAGAAAACAACAAAACCCTTTAGTAGTATGCTAGAGGGGCGAAAGCGCTGCATGAAAGTACAGTAATGAGAAGAGACTATAGCTGCTACAGTGAGAATAAGCATCACTGTAGATATAATTGCCCAGGCTAGCGATGTATAAGTTATTCCGGAGGCGATGTCCTTGAGAGTATATATATCCTTAATTCTCGTCGCAGACCCCAGAGGAATATTCAGCGTCGCGAGGTATATTGGCAATGGTTGGCAGTCGGTGTGCGTAGCGAATCCGAGACAACACTGAAATGTTCCAAATGTGATATTGTGGAGCCGGGCATCGAAGGGATCGTCGGGGCTTGGGTTTAGTAGACCATGTCGCAAGAGTCTTTGGGGTCTAATACTCTGGAACTATCGAGGTTAGTGCGCGAAGTAGAATGACATATGTGGTAACATACAGCTATCACCATCACACCTGTAAGCTTGTATGTCTCTGCTCGTAAAGCAAAAGTGCACAGAGCAAGTTCCGCGACAGCTGCCAATATGAAAATAATGATTGGCAAGGCGGTGAAGAGGCCTATACTGACGGCCAAAAATGAACGCATGTCAGCAGCAGAGTAGGGAGGGAATTGGGAAATGAAACTCATTGAGAGGGAACCACGAGGATATGGCCAGATAAAAATTCTACATTTGGCGAATACGGATCTACTTAAATGCTAAGATACGGGCTTAGACTAAATGCGGCTGGAATCATTTAGGGAATAGTAAGCTAGAAAATCGGACTGGAAGGGGGTGTGATGCTGGAACCATGACAGCCAGGGTATAAAGAAAAACGAGGCTTATAAATAATAACTATTTGATGGTTAAGTGATCACGTACTGACGAATTGTTGCCAGTCGTTTTGTAGTGGTTGTCACTGGCCTTATGTGGATATCTTAAGCGAAGGTGGTCATTATGACCATCAACATCGAATGGGTATCCTCAAAATCCCTATCGACATTGAAGAGTCGTGGGAATGAGGTGGTGAGGAGGAGCCCCTAGTTGATTCGGAACTTTTATTTTCATAGACTTATTGATTAGTTTGAAAATTAAGATGCTTAAAGTCCGGAAGGGGGTTGACAGTGGGTCTTGTCTAGCCCTTGCCTCACTAATCCAGGAAATTTCTGGGGAAAATCAGAATAATTAACACTGTTCTATAGAACGTATTGCCTTACCGCCCTACACCCGTGGACGAGACCCACTGTCAACCCCCTTCCGTATCTCTAGTTTTTTGTTGTTCGGGCAATCCAGGTCCCTGAGGTGAGGAGGGCCTTCACTACAACAGTACTAGGTCAGCAGTAGTATCGAACGCAATGCTTTGTTCACCTAGCTCTTCCTAGTAAGGTGTTAATGTACTATGCCTGCAGAACCCTAAACTCTATAGTCACAGCTTTATCAAGCACGCTGACCTAGATACTGACAACAGAGGCACGCAAGGTCGCGAACGTCGTTGAAGTCCCTACCTCCCTACTAACCTGAACACTCTCTTCGGATCAAGTTACCTACGAGCAGCAACGTCGACACGCATTTCTTAGATCTGTGCAGCGCCCGTCGACGGGCTTAGATTTGAGAAGACGACCGCCCCAAATGCCAGAAGCAATTGGCTTTACGAGTCCAAATTCCTGGCTACATCTCTTCGAAATGGCGGTGCACAGCGTGCATGTATGGGGAGACACACACACACACACGAACAGAACGTCACGATCTGGCGAGAGGAGAGAACAGGCCAAATGGGCCGATGAAGTATCGAACCTGCAGAGCCCAAGTCTAGAATAGAATAGTGTTACGGTAGGAACAACTATCTAAGTTACTCGTTCGCAAGATCATTACATTAGGTGATACAGTAATATGGCGGTTTACTTGGGCATATGTTCAGGTTCTAAGTGATTACTTGTCCTCTGAATTGATTTCGCAGGCCAGCAGCCCCCGGAATGCACATGAGGCGTCTGTTTGTTCCAAGTGTATCCTAAAGCGGTGTTCATTGGCTACTAGGACTCGCCAGGATGCGGACCCGCGATCCGCTTCTGCCAGAGCCCAACAGCCAGTGAGGCGCTTAACGTCTTCTCCGCCTGTGCTTTCCGTACAAGAGGGGCAGTCTGTGGGTGTTGTTCTTTTAGAAGCGGTCTCCATGGAGTATTAAATCATCTCTGTTTTGATCGAGGTTATGCTAAACGTATCTCTCTTCTGACCGACCAAGTCATTCTCGGAGCTCTCTTCCCCTTCTATCGCAATTCTCTCCGCACGGGGGAACACCATCGTTTTCGAATCCCAAAAACCGATCCAAACGAGAGCAAGTAGTGATCACTGGATCGTCCTGTCTCAATACAACGCTTCCGCATATGCCTCAAGACCAACATATTCCAACGAGAGCACCATTATCAGCGACCAGCTCGCTACCACAATCCATATGTCCTCAGACAGCACTCTGCCTCCTGAAAAGCGGGCCTCACTACTACAACTGTCAAGTCACTCCCCACCTTGCCACCCAGCACTTACTGACCATCTATGAAAAGGCCTCCAGCCCCGACAGCATTCGACGCCCACATCCCACACTTCTACCCAACCGAAAGACCCTTCTGGCCCCTTAATAGTTACAGCCAGACCCCAAGAAACCATGCAGTTGCCACAGATCAACTGCACGGCTTACCATCAAAATGCCCTCCCCCGCCTTGGAAACCACCCAAGATATGGGACTACATCAGCATCAGGGATACTCCGAAGATTGTGCCAGGGTGGCTGAAGGAGGAGCAGGTGGAGGTTATGGATGCAGAATTGAGAGAGTGTGAAGGAGTTGAGATGAAGAAGCAATTATGGGCATTCGCTGCTTTGAAAGGCTTAGTAGGAAGACTGCGACGTCGCCTTCTTCAAGGGATGAGCAAAAGAGTCCATTGTACGAGTAAATTTCGTAATTTAAAGAGCAAGATCTAAAGAGGAAACTTACAGCCAAATGGAGCTATCTCATCTCATCACCTAGCTGGTGTAAATAAGAGAGGTCTTTGCAGATCCTCAACGCCTTGTCTACCTGCGAAAGGGTCTAGCAAATTCTACAACTCCTCAAGAATAGGGAAAATGTCCTATGGCATCGTCGAATAGTTAGGACGGGCTTAATAGACGACGTCGACACTTCGATATACGTGGTCTGTGATTGCACAATGGACTGATGTAACCGCAGATTCTACTGTTCTTGATTATCTGCCATATTAACTGGAACTTAAGATAATATATTATATAGCTTTTTGCGTATTTTACGATTTTGGGAACTTATTCTATATAATGTCGATCTTACTTAACATTAGAGACATTCGGCCACGGAAGTGCCCAAGACTTTGTCTCAGTCGCTCAATCCGACGGCTAGAAACCGATTCCATCATCCCTTGTGATTCGCTAACTTATATCCTTGTAAATTGAGCATAACCTTATACCTAACTAGGGCCTTCGTAAACTCAGGGTATGACTCGCTGAAGCGACCCTGGTGACCTATCAATGTTTGTAAAGTCCCTGAATGATCGCTGTAGTTGCTCTGCCAGCCGGGTGGCTGATTGACTGCTACAAGGGTTTACAGCGCCTGAAGCCCCTCAGACAACGCCACAAAAGGATCCCCTTTACGTGCATATGCATGTGAAGGACCTCGGATTCGGACGGTGAATACCCAAGTAAAGCCATGAGACATTGGGGTGCTACCACCGTGCGAGTGTACGTGGGGCCCCGCACCCGATCGACCAGTGTGGCTGTTGTGTTCGTGCGTTGTGAGGTATTGACAAGACTTGAAACATCCCCTAAACAATCAACATTCAAGGCAGGCGTGAAGATCATTAATAATACTAGGGGTATTCAGGGGCCTGTTTGGGCTATCATAGGTTAGCCATAACCCGTAATGGAGGCTGATTTCCAGCCAGAAGTCTACGAAAGGGGGTTTTCAGTAGGTCTCGCCACCCCCCGTGTTCCTGCATTAACATATAAGGCAACTTGTGGAGAAAATTCCAGAATTTCAGACTGTTGATTGGAAGAATTACCTTACTGCTGCACAAGGGGTGGCGAGACCCACTGCAAACCCCCTTTCGTACAATAACAGGAACTGCTTCCAAGTCGAAAAGTCGCAACCGCGAAGGAATATGCCATAATTGTGGCTTTCAAGTTGTTTAATCACAGACCCTTGCAATAATAAATATCTCGATCGGCAAGGTCACAAATAAGGTTTCGAACACCCGGACAACCCGGCGCCAATCCTTCCATTTTCCAGAACATCAAGTTCTGTGCGGGAAGGCTTCTATGCTTCTCTGAAAGAGCTAGTAAACTCTATTCGCAAATTTCAATGCCGCAGCATCCCCCTTAATCTTCGCGCACGGCTCCTCACGGTAAGTCTAGCACTGCTGCATTACTTGTAGCTTGCTTTTGAAGGCGAACCTTTCGGGACGACCACGACACCAAATGTCTACTATCCCCCCCGCCACTTAAGAAGCGTTAAAGGTCACCTTTTGTGGGCTGCACCCTTGAGGGCCTTACTGTGAGTGGTGGCCTACCCTAGTAAGATGAAAAAGGTGCAGTGTCACATAGAGACAATGAATGCCACCTCATAGGGAGTTCCATTTAGGCGCATATACAAACGAATACAGGGTTACTAGAGGGCGGACCCAGAATCCTTACTCCGCGATTATAGACAATTTCAGAGATATTGAACCTCTTACATCTTACGCATCCGCTACCTCCAGGAGAGCTTGGGTCTTTAGTCACACGCCACAACCCTCACGCCAGGCTTTCGACCCCACTTCCGAGGCTTTTCCCCTTGATTCTTAAAGTAGTTCTCCTTCAGTGACTGCAGTGGGTGGCCTGGGAAATGCCGTCCTATATCTGCTCGGTCTTGTCTTCGTGGATTATCTTAGCCAACAGACTCTCTTAATTCTTAGTTAGTTCCTTGCCCGGCTTGCGAGAAGTGACAGCCCCGCGAGAGACTGCAGCCTCCACCGACGACTCCCTAGACCTAGTGCTTAATTAAAACCTCTGAATGAAGTGAGAGGTTCAAGTACAATGCTCAGGGATACTTCGTATGTGACAACAAAAACTCGAGATTGTATGTCATCTGATTGCCAATCGTAACGCGTTTCAGGAAACCTTAGAAGGGCCATTCCTGATATTCCGCGACTGGTTCCGACTCCGTATCTGAGGGACTGCGTGAGCTTAGTGGGGCGTAGTGGTTAGTAGTCGTTCTTTACGGACGTGGGTGGGCGAGCAAGATCAGTCTGGGACTGCGCATCGCCGATCTCAAGTTACGTGATTGAGGATGGCGTCACACTGTGAGGCTGTCCGAGGCAAGGCTTTAGGTTATACTCAAGGGGAGGCGTTAGAGGCATATCAGGAGACACCAGGGACAGTCTCCACTGCTTCGCAGGTCGTGGGTTCTCGTCGTCCTCATCTGTGTCATGACCATGTCCAGTGCTCTCGGAATGGTGGATGCCGTAGTTGATTCCTTCGTTCTGATGCTGCCGCTTCTCTCTCCGTCGTTCGTGTGATAATCCTATCCTTTTATCGCAAACATTCGATCGAGGTATTATACTCATAGCACACTTAGCATCTCTGAAATACATGGGCTATCTGCACATTTCCTTCTGTTCCCTGTGCTCTCTTTTCTTTTCGTTACAATCCACCCCAACCTCGCTACTCGAACACGTATAATATCATCAACATGACTTCTCTCACATCAGAAATGTCCCCCATCACTATTCTTAGAAGTCTCTTTCCTATCCAACTCCGTCTTTATCACGATCTTCTGCAATGGTATCTCATCACTCCCCACGCTTTCCACGTCGTGCGTTCTCACGCTTGACTTCAAGTTACTGTGTTACTCCCAATCACGTTGCTCTTCCGACAACCTAGACATAGCCGACTGGCCTGACAGTCGCCGGAACGGCCTCGAGCCTGCATTCTTGAGCTTGGAATCGTCGAAAGTCCGGCTATTCATATTCTTACTGTTGTTCGACTTCCCTCCGCCGCCAATTGTGTAGATATGTGCGCTTGGGTCGGGGGTTCGACCTTGCGAGCCCCATGTTAGTCCGCTGGTAAGTCCGAGTTTCTTCGAGCCGACTTGGACAAGATATCCCAGTGTTGGAAGACAGGCTGAGATGATTCCGGAGGCAGATTCGACGACACACCATACTTCGGCAGTTGCTAGAGTCCCTAGAAAAATATCAGTTCTGATTGCGCCATTAAATCCATGACAGTTTATAGAGGCTTACAGGTGATGTCTGTGGGTTAGAACTGGAAAAGTGTCGTGAAGCGATAAATACTTGTAAAAATAACGCTGTTACTACTGTTAGTTTAGATTTTTGAAGAGAACCGCGCCGACTTACAAACTCCTAAGAAGAAATACGAAAGATATCTAGGTCTTCTACAGAACACTAGTATATAAAGCCCAGACTTGCTACATTAGTAAAGCCAAGATCGCGACATTAGTTAAAATATTAGGGATCGTATTGCCAATAAATGACGCTTTGAGGTTAATACAGTGGCCGTGGATAGTTGGATTCCACGTCCTCTCGATTGGTGTGTATTGAAAGATTGATACCATGACGATAGAGATGCCCCAAGATATAGAGAGTGCCCCGATTACGTAGGCGCCAATCTTAATGTTACGTACTGGGAAAATCCGGAGGTACATCAGAAGTAGAGTTAGTTTAGTGAAGCAGATGCAAGTGACGTATAAGCACTCAAAAGCTATCAAGGACTTTCTTTGTCAGTTGCTTCGACAGCGAGCGCTGGTATTGATTTACCTTTGCATACGACACGATTTCTGGCGTGGTTAATGCAGCTGCGTGCTTTCCCATGCCGTAATGAATGCCTATCACATATGCCGCAAATGCTGCAAAGAAAAAGAACTACACCTCATTAGTTCAGTCCAGTCCAAGGGTAGTAAGTGTGTGTGACAGCCAAACATACTAAAGTAACAAGTATCATAATATCATCAGCACTAACACTAATTCCTTTCATGCGCCGTGAAATGAAGCGAAGAACAACAAAAAGGACAGCAAGCAGAGTAATTGCAACGCTCGTAGCCTGCAGCTTCCCCTGACGGTTCTCTGTGAAGTCGATGTCCGCCATTTTTCGAAATCTGTATTAGCACAAAATGAATCAACAACAAACTCGAAGCAAAGAAAATGATAACCTCTCCATGTTATAACGAACAGAGGCCAACCCTCCTACACAGGAAAACAAAAACTTGTGCAACAGATCAACTGAACATGGGCTGCCTTGCCTGTCAATGTTACATGCAGGGTCCTCCCTAAAACCCAATCGGGCTTGATCCATTGCATCGCTGCCTGTCATCCCTGTCTCCAACGAATCGCGTCTATCCCAAAACACGTTCCAAGCGAACTATACACCCTAGGTATAATTTCCATGGTAATCTTCGCACTGCCCCTCCGCCGACCAATTGCCTACTCCGTACTCTCATGGCTTGTCGTCAATAACGCCATTGGCCGTGTTAGTAAGAAGATTTCTTTTCATTAAATACTCTGCAAATCGGTCTCCCCGCTACAAGGTTATTTGCTGATAGTGGATAACCCCATTTGCAGACCTTTGAATCCTCCGTAAAGCGAGTAGAGAGCGGGCAACTATTGGGACATTTCGGCAGCCGATTTTGCTCGAGCTTTGACATTTCTAGACTTTGCCGGCAAAAATTGATTCGTGGCATGGCCAGAGTCCAGCATCTAATCAGATAAATACTTCGTCTCAAGGGTATTACCCAAGTATTTCCCCGGGTACCATAATATGAGAGTTCTGTAACGGGGCGGGCCGGAAGCAAATCCACCCGAGAAGGAATGCATTAGTAGTATACTAAATCACGATCCCAGTGAGTTCTCCGCATCCCGACAAACTCAACATACCGGCAATTGGGATACCCTAGCAGCATGGGTCTTGGCAGGAAAGTAAAACCGATGTTTTTGAACTTTAATTGTGAACAGACCCCCAAAACGGCTTTTTCCATGGGGAAAAAGGTTTTCAGCTTTTCCTTCTCCGTCGCTGATCTTTCTGGATTTGGACTGTTATCACGAAAGGGGGACGTTGCGAACTAGACCATCCTCGAGATACCCCCCCGACCTTCGTCTGAAAGTGAAAGCTGATCTTGCCTGTTTTCACCTCCGAAAATTAAGAAGGCTTTTATAACGAGAGATATACGCTGTGTATCCATAGTTCTATTTCTTTTTCCTAATACCCAATCATCTTAAGATGCCGACTGAACAACCAACTATCCTTTTTGTGCCAGGAGCATGGCATTTCCCAGCTGGCTTCGACGCCATCAGGGAACTCCTCAAGCCTCTAGGCTACGCAACTGAAGCCGTTGCTCTCCCCTCCATCGGCGCTGAACCACTAACAAAGACTCTCGCTGATGATTCGGCCCACACCCGTGCTGCAATTGAGAAGTTAGCAGATGCGGGAAAGAAAGTCGTCGTGGTTACACACTCGTATGGCGGTGTCGTGGGGTCGTGTGCCGTAGAAGATCTAGGGTTCGCACAGAGAAAAGCTGCTGGCAAGGAAGGAGGAGTCATTAACTTTGTGTATCTGAGTGCGTTCGCTCTGCCGAAGGGCGTCAGTCTTCTCGACGCATTGGGAGGAAGTCCTCTGCCATGGATGAACTTCAAGGTGCGTTGAACTTTACATCCCTAATCCCCAAGAGAAAGCTGCTCACATAGTGTTCATCCAGGGCGATTACGTGACCCCCAATACCCCGGAAGAAGTCTTTTACCACGACATGTCTCCCTCCGAGCAACAGAAATGGACCGCACAGCTCTCACACACATCCGCTGCTGTCTTCTCGGGCAAGTCAACACACGAGCCTTGGCACCATATGCCATGCACATACATCTACTGCGAGGAGGATAAGGCGATCCCTCTTATCGTTCAGCAGGGGATTACAGGATCTATAGGGTCTAGTATCACAACTTTCAGTATCAAGGCTTCGCATTCGCCGTTCTTAAGTGTGCCGGATAAGTTAGTCGAGGGTATTAAGCTAGCGGCGAAGGTTGGATTAGAGAAGAGCTCGTAGGTCTGGTCGCATTTGAAATGTGACGAAGGATCGAATAGTGTATGTATAGAGTCTTGTATTAAGACTGAAACTCGACGTAGTGAACGTTAACGATTGGCATCAAGTCTGGCGAGCTCAGTGCCAAGTGATGGAAAGCCGACTGGCGAGCAATCTTAATCCTCCTTAATCTGTAGGAAGTATTAGAGAGGGGAAGGGACCCCCTTTGAATTATCAGCCACCAGTATCCAGATTGGTTGGCGAGCGGCTAGAGAAAATAGTAGGGGGTCATCCAGCGCCCATCAGTTAGAACAAGCTTGCGCTATAATAAAGTTTGCCCCATTGATCTCTCCCGTAGGCGGCTGTCCGCCGAATCGAAAGGAGGTCTCGAAACATCTGACAGATAGACGTAGCGTTGGCTCGCATCCTGGTACCAACGAAACATTGAGTTGATGGCCTCTGCGAGCTCGGTGCTATTCGATTTGTCGATACAACCAGGTGTCCACCCAAAAGTATTGCAAGCCGTCACGGCTGGCGAGAAAATCGCTTTGTGCATCCATCGTATTGACATGCGTGAGGCTTCTCTCTAGTGTGTGTGAAGGTAATGCCACGCGATGACCCAGAGGTGTGCTCGTCAGGGGATACCGGACTGACCAACTAAAATCACACCGTTCACATTTAAGATGGGTGGAATGCGATCCCAAAACTACCCAACCTTCTTCGGTTTCAATAGTCTGCTGACCAGCCCTTCCCCTAAATCCCATTCCTTGATTTTTTTTCCAAGGCTGGACACAGTACGAGGTAGTGAGAAGGATACTAGGTTAGGAGTCACTGGCCTTAATGTGCTAGAATCAAAAACAAGTATTTGGGCGGGTTCTGAGGCGGAGCGTCACGACCCAATAAATAAAAACTCTTTAAGATCCCAGTGACTACTCTAATTTCTTATTTTTGTTGCTAACGAATAATCTTAACGCGACCCCAATAATTGGTAACATCCAGGCGGATATGGAAATGCTGCACTTTTTAAAAGGCTATTTCGGCTTCTTCGATGCCGGACATCCGATCGCGGCTCGCTCTCGCTGTGGTTTCGGTGCATGATCCCGGGCTTTGAGGGCGATGTCACCACGCGGACTGCTTCCAAAACACCGCACTTGGAGTGGATGCCTTCTATTTACACTTCCTGATACTTATTTATAGGTACAATTTACTATTTAAACCACACTTACGCGTCGATTGTTGGATATAATATATCTTCAAATTTTCAATAATGCCTCGTGAGCCAAAGACAAAGCGAAAGGAGTTAACTCTAGTTCAAAAATCCAATATTTAGACCCTCCACGAAGAAGGAAACAACGTATCCCAGATCCATGTCAAAACTAGCTACCCCCGCTCTACAATCAGCACCTTCTTAAACCGGCATACCCTAGCACCTACTAATGACTTTGAAAATAAGCCAGGAAGGGGGGCTATGCGGAAAGTCAAGCCGCAAGGGGAAAGAAACCTTCTAAGAATAGCAAATTAAGATACCCGGATGATTCTCAAAGCTCTCGCCACGCCGTCCAAATCAGGGGTCAAGCTCCACCCTCGCACAGTCGCCAAAATCCTCAAATTCCACGGCAAAGCTAAGCGTCGACCTCGCAAAAAGCCTTTCCTTACTAAGGACCACAAACGATGTCGTCGAGCTCATTGCAGATCCGAAAAAGCTATCCCACGAGACAATCGGAAGGTGTGTTAGAGTGATGAAGTTACCTTTGAGGTAGAAGAGAGTACGTGTACGTTTTGGGTAACCAAAGGGGCTAGGAGGAAAGAGGAATACGCCGAGAAGAACCTCCGACCTACTTTTAAAAGTGGGCGAACTACAGTCGGTGTATGAAGTTGTTTTGTGGGAATAAGATGGGGCCGTTATATATGCTCCCAGAAGGGGAGAATATAACGGCCAAACGATACAAGTGGGTACTTCAAAAGTACTTCATTCCATTCTACGAAAGAATAAGACGGAAATACGAAGAAGAGGTGGTTATACAAGAAAATAATGCTCCGTAGCATACGGCGAAGATTATTAAAAACTACTTAAAGAGAAAGAAGATTAATCGCATAGTGTGGCTAGTACAATCTCCTAATCTCAATCCAATTAAGAATCTTTAAAAGTATACCAAAGATATAATCTCCAAACGAAAGCACAAAGTGAGATTAGCAAAAGAGATAAGAGAAGTGTTAAAGAAGGTGTGGCCGAGCATTAATGGAAATTTCCTTCTTAAGTTGTGCGATTCTGTACCTAGAAGATGGAATGCATACTTAAGAACAAGGGGGAAGCAACGAAGTACTAATTGCCTACAAAATGTAAGACACAACGACCATGTTCACCGCCGTTCTCCTTGTCGATACCGCGGATAGGTTGAGAGAGGAAAAGACGAGCCGACGTACACCATTGACACCTATATAGCAATTCCTGAGTATGAGCCTCGGGAGGCTTTCTGAAAGGCTGATACTCTTGTGGTGGAAGCTTTCCACCGACATGAGCGTTCTGCTTAGAAACATCCCAGTCTGTGAGTGTTCTCCCAATGTCTGTACACGAGTGGTCTCGCCGCTTTAAGTCATTGTGTGTTGTTGTTGATTCCCTCAGACCTTCCTCTAATATGAGCGGAGAGTCTCGGTTTATTCCTGGTATTCTGGATCTCGCAGGTGGAAGTAGCCTTGGTTTCCCGAAGGTTGTCTGCATATCGGGGTTGGGTTGGATGTTGGCACCACTATATTTGTGTCGTTAGGGAGTTTCTATACTAATAAATCAGTAAATGGAAAGGCTACCATTGACATCACCTAGCTGGTGTACATACCCTGCTCAGAACATTCCCAAATCTGCCTTCCTAGACTTAGTTCGTTTGAGGGATTGCTGGAAGCATTCAGTGTATACCATGTACGTTGGAATTCGAGTTGGGAAAGTTTCAGTAAAGATTCATACAAGTATATTACCTGCGAGTACCACTAACTTAATATCTTCTTCCGGCAGAAATTCAAAATCAGACTCTCCCTCTAAATCTTCTTCTCCGTCACTTTTTTCTCCGTCTCCTTCCTTTTCAGTCAAGGAACTGTCAACCGCACTAGTAATCTCTGTGCTTTTTGGGTCCATTTCATAGGGTTCGTTATCTAGAGATTCGATTCCCCGCTGCGCTTCTGCGTCTCCAACCGGAACTGAACCTCTTTCGTCGTATTCTCTGAACGCTGAAGTTGAACGGAAGAAGACTTGACCGCCCTCGTCGAAGACTGTATCATCTCCCTAGTATACATACTTCGTCTCCACATTGAAAATCTGGAGTCTGGGATTCGGCGAATGAGCAAGACAGTGATTCGCATTATCTAGTTGTATTGTCGAACTCTAGTGTCAGTCGTGATAGAGAAGACGGTAATACAGCAGAGAAAGGAGGACCCTTAATTGAAACTTTGAATAAGCCCTGCTCGTGAACTCGGTCGAAGAAAAGACTGAAGACCCGGGGATTTTGTATTCAATTTGAGGCCGGGCGGAGGCCGCCTCTACAAGTAGATTGAGATGTTTCGACGTTTGAGAACTGGCCAGAGCAGAATTAGGCGTTACCTGTTGCACCTGTTCCGCAGCATAGAATTGCTGGAATTGCACTTCGCGCCGTGCAGCAGATTGAGCCTGCCTTCGTGCTCGTTTCCTGAATTGATGTCGACAGCATTTTAGGTCTATTCCAGTCTGGGAATTGCAAAAGGTGACAGGTGGCGGAATTTTATATAAATGCCAATTTCCGACCTCCAATCCAGTTTTTCATATTCCTGTTCCCTTACTCATCTACTCAACCGCTATTATTCCACTATATCAAATGTTCTTTCTCACCATTTGCTCATTCCAATCGCCCTCCCCGTTCCCCTAATCCATCGAGCACATTTCCCCTTAGCCATGGCCAATACACGCCCCTCACCCACCTCTCCACCCTCCGTATTAATGCCAACAGCACCAAGATGTCAGCATGGCTTCCCGTCCCGGCATTTAGGAGCCGCCAAGGTCCTAGAACAGTCTGTATTACTATTAGTACCCTCTTTTCCTTCCCTGCAAAACGAGCCGGTCAAGAAGGCGAAGGAAAGACTTACCACATTCCCGCTCCTATCCTTCCAGACAACATGTAACTTCCATTCGTGCCCTACAACCGTCCAGCCTACGAACGGCGGCAGCTCCCCTCCCCCTTCCGCTTCTCCCTCCCTCCTCAGCGGTTCGTCCGCCTCCCCCCTCTCCCTTGTCCGTTTGTCGTGCCCCTCTTCTCTCAATCTCCTCAATTTCTCCAGCCCGCCGCACACCAGACCCCCAACTGGACAGTCGCCTCGTTATAGCTCCCTCCTCGTTCCTTGACCTCCACACCCGCAACGGGCGGAACACGCATCGTATACGCGTCCTCCATTTGGCTTAGACATAGGTCTGGGTATTGGGTTTGTATGGGCTCGAGTGCGTGAAACACTTCGGGGTGGGAAAGGGAGAAGGCGAGCGCGAGATCGGCTTTTTTGGCGAAGGAGGTGGATGTGTGGGTTGGGAGGAGGGAGGAGGAGATGGCTTGTGTTTGAACGGATTGGACATTTAGCATGGGAGGTTCGTAATCATCAAGATCGGAGTCGGGTTCTATGTATTCGATTGCTGATTTTAAGACAGACGTGACACCTGTCATCCAGGCGGTTTCGTCTCTGAAATCGTCATTGCAAGCACGTGCATCGTTGTAGATGTTCACGGTTGTGCGTCAGAGGTTAGAGAGGTATGTGGTTGAATATTGGATAGGATGGGTTTCGAAGAGCGGGCTTGGGAGTGAGAACTGATTGGGTTCGACTCTTTGGAGTCGAGCCTATGCAGCTCAGCTGGTAGGACATCCATACCTTCAAATCCATCGGAATTACTCCCCCGGTCAACTCTTTCACCAACATACCTGTCAACTCCCTCACCATCGACGGCTCTACCACCCTCACATCCGGCTGGCACACCCTCAACGACGGCGTCGCATATCTCAGCTGGCTTAGAACTTTGCGCGTCGGACTTGGAGAGCGATGGCGTGTTGATGGCGGTGTAGGATTAGAATCGGGTGGTTGCGCAGTGAGATTGAAGATGTAGTTGTTGTTCGAGAGGATGATGCACTCGTGTTCGATGCGGTTTCGCTGTCATTATCCATTTTGTTATTCGTGTATAGTCGTCTTCTTTTTCGGGCTTGGGAAGGATGTTGCGATAGTAGAGAAGGGGAAGGCGATGCGGTGGTTGTGGTTGGGAGGAAAAATGGTGCGTCTGCTTTAGGCTGCTGCAAATCGTTTGGATCAATCCAATCATTTACTGTTGAAAGCCAGGAGATGACCAGGTCAGGGTCAGGAAGAGAACCTGCTTCAATTTCGCGCTCCATGAAGTGTGCGATCGATATTGTTGTGGAATATTTCCAACAACAGATATCGATGTCGATGGCGCTTTTCTTTGCTAGTCAGCGTTGCCATGCCAACAATCTTTAGCCGCAGCAGGTCGTGCTAGGCTTAATTCCCTGCTTTCCCTCCCTCATCTTTTCGGTACAAGGACAATCGATGAAGTGCTCTGCGACGCGACCAAACGATCTGCTGGGTTTGTCCACAGCAACCCGTTCTGTGTGCTTTTGGTACTGTCGGCGCGTCTATTCAGCTAGCCGTGTTTAATAATACAATTAGGCAAAGACTGGTGTAGAGACGAGAGTGAAGCGAATGTTCCGAGACGTCTTCAAGGCTACAACGGCTTTCTTAAATGATTCATCATCGGGGAACTGAAGCAGTACCAAAGGCGGGTTTTGTAAAAGGAGGTCGACATCTCGGTTGACATGCGCAAAACCATAAATTTCGTCGTCGCCCAGAAGAGCTCCAAATGACTGGTGCTTGAGAAAGTTTTTGGAATCCATCAGGAACTTCTTCCTATTACTTGCTCCAAAGCGCGTCATTCTCTCGAGTCCAGATCCACAGTGCAACGCGAGACAGGGCTGGTCTTCCTCTATATAGAGCCCTGCGATGGATAAATTTTGGAGAATTATACCTAACTTGCGACCCTTTTTCTGGCCAAGAGCAACTTGCAACCCTTTTCGCAACTCGCCCAGCATATCCTCCCTGAGGAGACGAAATCGATTATCAAAGCGTACCATTGTGCGCTCACTCTCTGGTATTTCCCCTACCTCCTTGGCTCGAAGATAATATGGTTGTTTGAAAAGAAACTCGTCCGTTGTGGGATAAATACGGATCTGCCGAAAGTCTGCAAAGTCATTATCATGTCGTCCGCCAGGACCGAAAGCTGCCATGTTGGGGTTTGCTGACGATTTAATCTGCAGAAGATTCTCAATTTTATATCCGTAGGCACGAGTTTCATGGTTGACTGCAGTGGAAATGTTTTTGACGACAGACTCACATCCTCGACGATATCGAGACCATTGCCAGAATGCATGCATAGGAGACTGTACGAAAGTCATGAGAATTGGTGAGGCTATCTTCGGAAAGACTTTTATTCAGACAAAGTTTGACGACAGCGTTCCAGAAAGTCGGTGGACAGGTGATGGACAGCAGGACATCTTTTAAAAAGGATCCATCGGCGAGTGATCTCACTCCTGGATCCGATAGGTACCCAACTAGCTTGAGAATGAGATTTTATGAACTCGGAAGAAATATCGACTCTAACAGAGTCCCTAAGGGGGTCCAGCTTCGCCTTGCTTAAGAAGAGAGTCTCTACACATCGACTCGGGTTGACCTCGATTAGCAGCGCTTCGATGAATAGCTTTGCATCAGCAGATGCTCGCACTGCACGATTACCGCTGAGAAATTGATCGAGTGATTTGGAAAGTCTTCTGGTTCGTAAAGCGTCTTGATTTGTCGATGACATTTTATGCTGCGGATCTGAATCGGGTGCTTGAGTCAAATCTCAGTTTTCTCTCAAGCAAGGCCGTACATAACTTTCTTGAAGGCTGGGGTCGAATCGTATTCAATGCCTTGTGGGGGCAACAAGAGTGGAGAAAAGGTCCAGTCATTTGGAGGCGTCCTATCAAGTTCTCAAGATGCTCTAGTTTTATGTTGTGTGACCACGGTCATGCAAGTTGCTTCGCAGGGCTCCAACTCTTCTCCTCGATTCCGTAGCATGCTGCAGTATGCCGACAGCCTCGATTGTAGGCAACAAAATTGGCTTAATGCCACAATCCACCATTGTGATGCACTTCGTCAAGGTGCCCAATTGTAAGCTTCAAGGTCTCCAGCAATTGGTTTTGGCCCTCGATTGAGCGTGATACAGCTTTAATTACCATGGTGAGCGTTGCCGAGTACTGCTTTGTACGACTCGAACTTACGATATGACAAAGCCCGCGCCAAGACTTATTTGCCAGGAAGTGGTTGTAGGCCTCAAATTTAGTGTGTTTAAGTTGCGCACAACGCCGCAAACTTAGGCTGTGCTGCCACACGATTTATAAGGGCCAGGTGTGAACTATTGCCAACAACCAATCAATGTTACTGCCATGATTTTAACGAGAATCTACTCTACTGTCTTGTTCCAGAAGTTACGCCCAGCGCTCGAGCAAGGGAACTTCACATTTTCATCATGAACGATGGTTCTTTCCTTCCAAGTGCATAGACAGTGTATCAAATGAATAGAATAGAATAGAATAACACGTGATTATTCTATTCTATTCAATAAAACTAGGTCTTATTCTATTCTATTTAATTAATATTAGGTTATTATTCTATTTTAGTTGAATAACGCTGAATAGTTGCTGAGTAAGAGGCTAATTAGCCAACCAAAGCTGCTCGCTTAATTTAAGGTCCGGGAAGTACGGAAGGGGGTTGACAGTGGGTCTCGCCCCCCCTTGTGCGGCAGTAAGGTAAATCTTCCAATCAACAGTTTAAAATTCTAGAATTTTCTCCACAGGTTTCCTTATATGTTAAGGCAGAGACAGGGGGGGTGGCGAGACCCACTGGAAACCCCCTTCCGTACGGTGGCTTTACCTGATTTGGAAAGGTTTCTCTACTTAAAGCTTATCAAGCGAAGCTCGCGATAAGGAACCCTTGAGAATCGACTCATAAAATCTTACTTTTGCTAGCTTTATTAATTACAAATTAAACTATTAGTAATTATAATCGATTAAGTACTAATACGTTCGATTATAATTAATATTATAAATCACTAGAATTTACTAGATTCCTATAAAATCATTTCCTTCATTCTTTCTAAAAATAGAGCTGAATAGTTTAATATTAGTTAACTAACTAAAACTAACTATTTTATTCAAGTCAAATTTCTGTTATTCATATTCTATTCTATTTTAGTTAACTAGAATAGAATATTAGTTAACTAATTTGAATAATCCTTTGACACGCTGTGCAGCATAGAACATACCTTTTCATAGAATAGGCTCAAGTTGAAAGTTTGCGTACAATTTTCAATGCTTCTTACCCCAGAACGCCTGGGTTGTGTATGGAATCCCCCCTGCCGTGAAAATTTCCTCCTTGAATAGGTACTACCAGAGGTAACTTGCTACATGTGCGCAATCTCCCAATCCAAAGTAAAACAATAAGTAAAAGTCTGCACTACAACCTTCGTTACGGGTGAAGTTTACCCTGAATTTCCAGAGCCAATCATGCAAAGCGCCCCGGTCAACTCCTTAAATGCGAGAGACCTGCCACACTACTCTAGGACTCGGTCAGTGGCTCATTTCTACTCACCCTGTAACAAATCACCATACGTATACCTGCGGAGCCACTTCCTGCCGATCGAAACTATCCTCGCCATAGATTCACCACCTTCGAGACCGAAGCCCGCAGTAACCTTCATATGACAAACGTCCTGTTACCACTCGTATCCACCGAGAATCCCACTCAGGTTCGCCAGGTCGTGAACTTCGACGTGCCGCGTGAATAAGTCCCGAATCACACGTAAACGCGAATATGGATAAAATATGTAGCGAGGAAGAGCTGATACTACACGGGGCGATCGACAAGGAACGGTATAACGACAATGACCTTCCCAAGGCATCACAGGGTACAAGCTCAGTACAGAGCCCCGATACCCAACAGCCGACCATCGAATTTGATGGATTGAGTTGGCGCAGTAAGTCTATCTGCCAGCGTGAGATTACGGGCTAACTGTCAGATCCAAGGTCGAGGAACACTTCAAAGGAAGGAGTCAACCGAGAAGGAAAAGGAGGAACAGTTGGTCAAGCTATCCGACGCTGTGAAGACAATCCTTGAATGTGTGGGCGAGAACCCTGACCGAGAGGGTCTGCATAATACCCCTGAGCGCTTTGCTAAAGCTATGCTCTTTTTCACAAAAGGCTACGACGAGAATCTACACACTATCCTGAACAACGCTATCTTCAACGAAGACCACGAAGAGATGATAATTGTCAGAGATATTGACTTCTTTTCGCTCTGTGAGCACCACCTTGTGCCATTCTTTGGGAAGGTATAACTAGACCCTCTTTTCCTAGTCTATTGCAGGCTAATAGCGCCAGATGCACATCGGGTACATCCCCAGTCGTCAAGTAATTGGCCTCTCCAAGATCGCTAGAATAGTCGATACGTTCTCGCGGCGACTTCAAGTCCAGGAGCGGCTCACAAAGCAGGTTTCCCTTGCTCTCTCCGAACTGCTCCAACCGCAAGGCGTTGGTGTCGTCGTAGAGGCTAGTCACCTTTGCATGGTGATGCGTGGGGTGGAGAAGACCGGAACAATCACCACCACCAGTTGCATGCTCGGTGTCTTGCAGTCTACAGCTCAGACGAGAAAGGAATTTTTAAACTTCGTCAATCGCAAGTAGAACATTTGCGATCGAGTTGTTTAGTTAAACTGAGCTATGAGAAATTTTACAGCCCGATGAAAACAAACACTAGTGCCTGAAAGAGGGTTAAAGCTCTGTGGTGATCTAGGTAATCAATTAATTCAATCGCTACCTTGAAGCATCGCATAACTGTTGAAACCCCGCGGTCGGAACGAGAGTCAGTGGAGCAGTTTATCCACCCAGGCAAGCGATCATGGCTGTATAACCTGCTTATCCTTCTACATACGTCTGGTCATGACCTTAACTGCTCAATTTCCGGTTTGTGAGATATATGGTGAGCACGCGATGCTCCCACCGGTTCACCAGGTCCTTTAACCGAAGCAATAAGAGTCTATTACGTGTAACAGCGCACCCCGCTTAGGAATAGTGCTGCTGTGCAGGAGGATTCAGCAATCAACCCCTCTTCTTGCTGGTGCATCATTATCTTCAGGTGCGCTTCAATGAACAGCTGTTGACCTCAAGCCCACATCAACCACTTCGCCATAACCCGTGAAAGATACCCCCAGGACTAGAATGGCCACTCTTGATTCCCTGAAGCAGGCTCTTAGGCAGGAAGTCAAGGCAACGCCGTCATTCTCCAAACAGCTGTTATCCGACACAGAGTACAGCGCCGGGTTCAATATCTTGGTGCCGGGGTCAGAATGGCCAACTTACCAAAATTTCATCATCCCTCAGTTAAACCAGCTGCTAGCTCCTCTCTTCAACTCGCGCGTCCACATATCGGCACTAGAAATTGGGCCCGACCCGAAGAGCCTCCTTGGAAATCTTCCCGGAAGTCTGAGGCAGAAGGTCAAGGAATACACCGCATTCGAGCCCAACAGCTTGTTTGCTAGAAAATTAGAGGGATGGATTGAGACGGAGTCCCCATTCTGTTGTCTGGGAGCCCCGCCCAACATCTATCAAGCCCCATTCGTTCTACAGGATAATATGGGCAGCGATACCAATACCGATACAATGAATGAGACCAAAGCATACGACATCATACTATTCTGTCACAGCATGTATGGTATGAAGCCCAAACACAGGTTCATCAAACAGGCGTTGAGAATGCTTGTTAAGCGGCCACATGGCGGGATGGTTGTCGTTTTTCACCGCGACGGAGCTCTGCGCCTCGACGGCTTGGTGTGCTCTCAAACGGCTTCTTTCCCTGATGGAGTGGTCAGCGTGGCAGATGATGACAAAACTCTCGACTGTTTTACCCCTTTCGTCGCCGGGTTCACTATGCAAGATGTGGATGTGGACAAGGCTATCCGAGTCTGTTGGCGTAAAGTGTGCCGCTCCTTAGGTCGTCGAGAGGAAACTTACCTAGATCAACTCTTATTCAGCTCGCCCAATGTTATGATAGCCTTTAACCAACATGCGACCACATTACCGGAGCTGGTAGCTCACGTGCCACTGGTGGAAGGGGACAAGGTGATCAAAAACCCGGAGGCTCGCCTCCACTGCCCAGCCGCGATTGTCAGGCCGACGGAAATCCGACATGTCCAACAGTGCGTTCGATGGGCTCTGAAGTACAAAGTCAACCTGACCGTTGTTGGCGGTAGTCACAGCGGCCACTGTCTCTGGCCTAACGTCGTCTCGGTCGACATGAGCGCTTTTGACCAAGTACACATCCTCACAGCTGGGGATGACGGAATAAAATCCGATTCTCTGGTCGTCGCCGAGACTGGTTGTAAGACAGGAGATATCATCAGCAAAGCCATGGTGGCGGGTTTGACAGTGCCTTTAGGGGCTCGCCCAAGCGTAGGCGCAGGCTTGTGGCTACAAGGCGGCATCGGGCACCTGGCGAGGCTCCATGGGCTCGCATGCGATGCCATCATCGGTGCTGTAGTGGTCAGTGTCGAATCTAACCAGGTCCTCTGCGTCGGAAATGTACCAAGGCAGCACTGGCCAGTCGGTGCGGTGTGCCCAGAAGACCAGGAAGATCTGTTATGGGGAATAAAAGGCGCTGGGACTAACTTCGGCATCGTGATCAGCGTCACTTTCAAAGCTTACCAGGCTCCGGCCTATTGCATTCGAAATTGGGTTATCCCGATGAGCGACAGTCTCGAGGCTCCCCTCAGGCTCAGTAATTTCAATAGGTTAGTCGCCAGTGAGCTTCCGCGGAACATTTCTGCAGACGCATATCTGTACTCGGAAGAGGACCAGCTGCATCTTGGCGTGACCATTTTCGAATCCTCCACCTCTAAGCTTACCTTCGAGACACCCATGTCTATAGGTCCAATCTTAGGGCCAGAAGACAGTCTTAAGACTGTGAATAGCATCGGTTTGTTCGACACCGAGATGTACATGTCCAGGATGCACGGTGGGCACGCAGCCGGCAAGACCTCCTCGTTCAAGCGTTGTTTATTCTTGAAAACTATCGGAGCAGTGAACGTGGCTAATACCTTGGTGGCTGCCGTTGAGACTCGTCCCTCTTCCCTCTGCTACCTCCATCTGCTGCAAGGTGGCGGAGCGGTTAGCGACTTGACGGCTGAGGCCACGGCTTTCGGCTGTCGAAAGTGGGATTTTGCCTGCGTAATAACTGGTGTCTGGCCCCGCGAGCAAGACGGTACCGAAGCCGCTCAAGATGCCGTGCGATGGGTTTACAATGTCGCTGCGAAACTATTGCCCTTGAGTAGCGGATCCTACGGCGCCGACCTTGGGCCAGATCCAAGAGACGCGGCGCTGGCAGAGTCGGCTTTTGGACCAAATCAGTCCCGCCTGGCCCGTCTTAAACGCAGCTTCGACCCTTGCAATGTGCTGGCTTACGCGTGTCCGTTGCCGAAAGCACCAATGAACCAGAAGCTTGTTATTCTTATCACAGGCGAAAGTTGCGCCGGCAAGGACTACTGTGCTTCTATATGGGTCTCCATGGTCACCGCCTCCACCAACAAGAGCTTTACGGCACGGGCCGTCAGTATTAGCGATGCGACGAAGCGAGATTACGCAGCGGCTACAGGTACCGACCTCAACCGTCTCTTGTTAGACCGTGCCTACAAGGAGCATCACCGGCCAGCGTTGACGGCATTTTTCGACAGCCAGGTGAAGCAACAACCACAGCTGCCAGAAGACCATTTTCTGAATGTGGTCGACAGCGCCGCAGATGTGGACGTGCTGCTAATCACCGGCATGAGAGACGAGGCGCCGGTTGCAACCTTGTCGCATTTGATTCCAAACAGTCGGCTGCTCGATATTCGCGTCACAGCTAACGATGAGACGCGGCGGGCTCGCCGAGAGTGCCACGGCGATAAGAATAAAGACAACAAGGACAGCAACGATACTGGGTCGAGTGTCACAGCCCTGGACTACCGCCCTAGTCTTATCTTCAATAATGATAGTACTGGACACGGGGCTGTGAAAAGCTTTGGCGAACGTTACCTCCTTCCATTCGTTCATGAGAATTTGCAGCGCTTAGCCAATATGGTGAGCCATGTGACCGACTTCCCACGCCCAGGCATCGACTTCCGCCATGTGCTGGGCATTTCCCAGCAGCCTGGAGGGCTAACCGACATCCCTGCGAAGCGAAAGTCCCGTAGTACAACTTCATATTTTACTTCATTACGAATAACTCATCCCAATTTACTCTACACTCATCACAATGCCTAATATCGGCACTTAATAGTTGGGACCTTAGGCCTTTGTGTTTGTTTCCTGGGGAATTTATGCAAAAGGCCATTTATTTTCGTTTCTATTATCAACCTGTTTGTACCTATTCTGTTCCCCTTGAATTTTCGCCGCGTTCTTAGAAGTTTTGAAAGCTTGAAAGTCGTGTGATACTAAGTAAAGACAGCCCAAATAAGGCCCCCCTATTTCTTTTGGTTTCTTTTCAAAATTGGTAGAGTTATGTGCACGAGAAGTCGCAGGTCAGCGACCCGCGAAATACTGCTCGGTTATACTTTCCGTGCAAAGATTAAGGCCTGAGGCTAGGTTGCAAGTGGCACAGATGGCCCGTAAGGATTTAATTGACTGCCTTTGAGCTTGTGGCTTAAGCATAAAAGAAATGCAAGCATAGCTCTGTTTGACATGGAGTCTTTGCGATACTTTTGATTTATAGTCTTATTATAATATCTTCGGAACATCGTCAACTATATCACTGACCCTTAGTCGCTCTGTCTGCCATCTAAGTAATGTTGTTTGAGAAGCCGAAGTATTTGGATAATTAATGCCTATCGTTTGGGTCTGTAATATCACACATTCCATCATTAGGTTAACAGCATCATCGACACGGCCCTGGCTTTTCCATGTGAATGCGAGATTATTCATGCTGGTCAGCGTGTCTGGATGGTCGGCTCTGAGCTTCGTCTTGCGAGTCTCCACCACTTCCAACTCCAGCTTTTCCGCCTCCTCCCATCGGCCTTGGTTCCGAAACGTCGACGCGAGGTTGGCCATGCTGGTCAGCGTGTCGGGATGGTCGGCTCCAAGCTTCGTCTTGCGAGTCTCCATTACTTCCAACTCTAGCTTTTCGGCCTCCTCCCATCGGCCTTGGTTCTGGTACGTTGCTGCGAGGTTGGCCATGCTGGCCAGCGTGGAAGGATGGTCGGCCCCGAACTTCGTCTTACGAGTCTCTATCACTTGCAAATCCAGCTTTTCCGCCTCCTCCCATCGGCCTTGGTCCCTGTACGTCGACGCGAGGTTGGCCATGCTGGTCAGCGTGTCTGGATGGTCGGCTCCGAGCTTCGTCTTGCTCGTCTCCATCACTTGCTGCTGCAGCTTTTCGGCCTCCTCCCATCGGCCTTGATTCCGAAATGTCGACGCGAGACTGGCCATGCTGGTAAGCGTGGAAGGATGGTCGGCTCCGAACTTCGTCTTGCGAGTCTCCATCACTTGCAGCTCCAGCTTTTCGGCCTCCTCCCATCGGCCTTGATCCCGAAATGTCGACGCGAGACTGGCCATGCTGGTCAGCGTATCTGGATAGTCGGCCCCAAGTTCCCTCTTCTCGATTTCGAGACCTTCAATATATGCAGCCTCAGCCTCATCCCATAGTCCGTCTGCAGAGAGACATGTTGCATATCTCCACAAAAGACTCATCCTACTCTGCTGACTCTGGTCAACTAGCCTAGACCCAAGTACGCACCGAGCGTGTGGCAGATATGCTCTCCAGACACTTCGGTTCTGGTGGTCGTCGTCCGGAAACACGTCTTCTAAACGCTTAACCACACTTTCCGTCCATTAGGCAAGCAAATCTTCTTTTTGAAGCCAGTTCCGCGTTGCCAGATGTACTAATCGATGAAGATCTAGTGCCTGGTCTGCGGGCCGTTTACTAATAAAAGAGTAAGCATCGAGCGTCCCAATCGCATCTATCTCTTTCTTGCGTGACGGTCCCGGGGGAAGAAGTGATTGTGGAATGTCCTTTGGATCAATGCAACACATAAATGACAAATAGTCAGCTGCGAGCGGATCACGGCGTCGGATCTGCTGGAACGAGATGAGCCATGTCGTAGCCACCGGGTTCTTCACATTGCGATACCTCCCATGATCCTCGAACTCCTCGCTCAACAGCTCGATGACTTCTTCTTCTTGATCTGCCAAGAGTGAGAGATAATCTGCGAATGCGATCCCGTTCTCGTTTATATATGCGGCAGCTTGAACGATAGCAAGGGGTAAGTAAGTGAGCTCTTGAAGTAAGGTCTTAGTGGCTGACTTGTCGTTCACAAGACCTGGGTCAATCAGACACTTCTACAAGAGCTGCATAGCTATATCTTCGCCCATCTTCGTCAACTGCACTATATTTTGCTGTGCAAGCTTGACGGCCGTCTTCCTGTCACGCGAGGTGAATAGAATACACCTATGTTTGCTCTTCGGTAAGTAGTCGATTAATCGTTCGGATCCTGACTGAGACCCTACTTGACCGGTCCACATATTGATATCGTCGGCGTTATCGAACACCAAGAGCCACTGGCCGGCGCTATCTTTACTCAGATGATCCCTGACAAGTCTCTTTACATCTACCTGAGTGTCCTCATACCCGGCTATGCCGAGCTGGCGGGCGACATCCAAGTATGCTTGATGCAGACTTTCTGTATTAGTTGCCGGGATCCAGATGACCGAGCAGTTGCGATACTTGTCTCGGACTTGGTAGGCAAGCTCGAGTGCCAGCTGGGTCTTGCTAACGCCTCCGAGTCCGACGATGGCCGTTCTTGTACTTCCGCCCGAAAGTAGCTTCTCTTCGACTTCAGTGAGCTGCACCTGGCGACCGGTAAAGCGACTGTTTCTTTCGAATGGCACAATCCAGGCTGGTCGTTCTGTGAAGCAAATATCAGCTGGAAGAACCCCAACACAAGAAATTTCCATATACTGACCACTGGGGAAACACCTCTCGACCTCATCTCGAAGTCGCCGAAGCGCATTGTTTCGTCCCTCCCCATAATTCAGTGGTAAGAATACCCCAAAAATTCCTAATAGAGAATAAACCATATCTTCGTCTTTTTTCGTCTGTCTCTTCGTCACCCAAGAAAGTTTGTCCTCAAAGCTATATCTTGCTGACTCATACCCTTGAAAGACCTCGACCGGAATCCCTGTGACCTCGTGGATCAAACGCTCAAGAGACTTTTTGTCGCCGATCCGCTGATAGCCTGTGGAGAAGAACTCAACCGAAGAGGGCGCCACAAGTTCCTGGAGCGTCCAGCCTCGAGTGAACCATTTGCTCGCCCGGAAAGCAATTTCAAAATTAAGATCATAGCTGTTTTGGACCTTATTTTCTTTAAATAGCAAAACATCCGGGAGATAAACATAGCACCTTGCCGCATTCTTGTACCAGAGAAACATGGAGTTAATAGCACTCTGAAGCTCAGCGGCGTCAGATTTGTCGATACAGCAAGTGTCGACCCAGAAATACCGAAGGCCATCTCGGGCAGCCTGGTCTCCGCAAAACCGAATCTTTCGATAGCCGGGCTTAAGCTTCCCCGCACCTTTAGCTAGGTCCTCGAACGTAAACTCTTGACCATCATCGCCCCACGTATGGGACAATATAGCATAAGCCGGGATGTTGCTCGCAAGATACTTGGTCAGGCTGAGCTTATTGTTGCCATCAATCTCTAACAGACGCATGATGGAGGGGGGTGCTCGAAGATGTCTACTCTTAAGAGTATTTCAAGACAAGCATTTAGTGAGATTCACAAGATATCGCAAGGAGCTTGATGTAGGTGACGATGAGCATAAAGGCTGGATCTGTAGCAGACGTAGGTCTGGCGCGAGGCTGAGACCATAGATTGCAGTGGTTGCCTGAAGATTTCACAGGTCAGGATTGGACGGCAGGATTGCGGGGCAACAATGCCAGCAGTTCATGATTTGTTCTCACGACCAGCCCAATTACTAAGCTAAATTATTCGATATAAGATTACTAAGCAATGCATGAGAAATCATGCATTCGATTTCGAATACGCGACAAACACTCAACCGCCGCGGATATAGTCATTCTTCAGAGGGAAACGCAGAACAGTCTTGCGTCTACTTCTAGATTACAAAGCAAATTCACATTTTCAAGGATTCCGTGTTCTTATTCTCTCTACCCAACCTCTCTCATGCATGCCGCGCTGCACGTGAGTCCTGCTCAGCCTAGTCCTTTCAGGTGGCGGTTAGCCCTTTGCTTCCATCCATCTACACCTCGTCCTTTTTACATAACTCGCCTCATCTCTAATCTCTGTTTAGTTGTTCACTTCCCCCACAAATGTGAATCCTCAACCTGCAACCTGCTAAGTCCATCATGCGTTTATTGGAGGTTGTCGGCCCGGACGAGTATAGCCTGGTCCAAGCTCCAACCCACAACACCTTGCCCTATGCCATCCTTTCGCATACCTGGACAGAGGGACAAGAAGTCACCTATCAAGATCTCATTACTGGTGCCGAGAACGGTAAGAGTGGTTACGACAAGATCAAGTTTTGCGCAGAGCAGGCCGCTACAGATGGCTTCCAATACTTCTGGGTAGACACTTGCTGTATTAACAAGTCGGACTCCACCGAGCTGACGACTGCGATCAATTCCATGTTCCGTTGGTATCGGAATGCAAGGAAATGCTACGTATATCTCGAAGATGTATCAACAGCAGGTTGTATCGCAGCTACCCAGATCAATCAGAATAGATGGAAGGAAGCCTTCCGAGGTAGTAGATGGTTTACCAGGGGCTGGACGCTTCAAGAACTGATTGCTCCGGCAATCGTCGAATTCTTCTCGAAGGAGGGAAACCTACTAGGCGATAAAGCTTCCCTCGAATCGACAATTCACGAGATTACCCGAATCCCTACTCGAGCCTTGCAAGGAAACCCTTTCTCAGATTTCAGCGTAAGTGAGCGACAAAGTTGGGTTTTGCAGCGCCAGACAACAGAAGAAGAAGATCTTGTGTATTGTTTGTTAAGTCTCTGCGGGGTTTCTATGCCGCCCATGTACGGTGAAGGGAAGACGGCTGCTCTGAAGCGTCTTGAAATGACTATTGAGGAATTTTCGAAGGACCGGAGTTCGCCGAAAGACCAAACAGGTACGGCACAACTGGCGTGATCTAACCTGCACTAAGTTTTGTCATAGGCAGAGAAGTTCCTTTTATCGTGCCATTCGAAAGAAACAGTCGCTTTACCAGTCGCCAGGTGCAGCTCGCTGAAGTCGAAGAGAAGCTACTTTCGGGCGGAAGTACAAGAACGGCCATCGTCGGACTCGGAGGCGTTAGCAAGACCCAGTTAGCACTCGAGCTTGCCTACCAAATCCGAGACAAGTATCGCAACTGCGTGGTCATCTGGATCCCGGCGACTAACGTGGAAAGTCTGTATCAAGCATACTTGGATGTCGCTCGCCAGCTCGGCATAGCTGGGTGTGAAGACACTCAGGTAGATGTAAAGAGACTTATCAAAGATCATCTGAGCAACGAAAGCGCCGGCCAGTGGCTCTTGGTGTTCGATAATGCCGACGATATCAATATGTGGACTGGTCAAGTAGGGTCTAAGCCAGGATCCGAACGATTAATCGACTACTTACCGAAGAGCAAACATGGGTGTGTCCTATTCACCTCGCGTGACAAGAAGACGGCCGTCAAGCTTACACAGCAGAATGTAGTACAGCTGACGGAGATGGGCGAAGATATAGCCATGCAGCTCTTGCAGAAGTGTCTAATTGACCCAGGTCTCGTCGACGATAGTTCAGAAACGAAAACTTTACTTCAAGAGCTCACATACTTGCCCCTTGCTATCGTGCAAGCCGCCGCATATATTAACGAGAACGGGATTGCATTCGCAAATTATTTGTCACTCTTGGCGAATCAAGAAGAAGAAGTCATTGAGCTATTAAGCGAGGAGTTCGACGATCATGGGAGGTATCGCAATGTGAAGAACCCAGTGGCTACGACATGGCTTATTTCATTCCAGCAGATTCGACATCGCGATCCGCTCGCAGCTGACTATTTGGCGTTCATGTGTTGTATCGATCCAAAGGACATTCCACAATCACTTCTTCCCCCGGGACCGTCGCGCAAGAAAGAGCTGGAGGCGATTGGGACGCTCGATGCTTACTCTTTTGTCAGTAAACGGCCCGCAGACCAGGCACTAGATCTTCATCGATTAGTACATCTGGCAACGCGGAACTGGCTTCGAAAGGAAGATCTGCTGGCTCAATGGACGGAGAGTGTAGTTGAGCGTTTAGAAGACCTGTTTCCGGACGATGATCACAACAACCGAAGTGTCTGGAGGACATACCTGCCACACGCTCGTTGTGCACTTGAATCCAACCTGGGTGATAGAGATCGACAGAGCAGGCTGAGTCTTTCGTGGAGATATGCAATATGTCTTTATGCAAACGGGCTATGGAATGAGGCTGAAGCTGCACTTGTTGAAGTTCTTGATATCAAAAGGAGAGATCTTGGCGCGGATGATCCGTCTACGCTGACCACTATAGCCAAACTCGCATCAACGTATAGCGAGCAAGGTCGATGGGACGTTGCTGAAGAGCTGCAGCAGCAAGTGATGGAGACGAGCAAGACGAAGCTTGGGGCCGATCATCCAGACACGCTGAGCAGCATGGCCAACCTCGCGTCGACATTTTGGAACCAAGGCCGATGGGAGGAGGCGGAAAAGCTGGATGTGCAAGTGATGGAAACTCGCAAGACGAAGCTCGGAGCCGACCATCCTTCTACGCTGACCAGTATGGGTAACCTCGCGACGACATTTGGGAACTAAGGCCGATGGGAGGAGGCGGAAAAGCTGCAGCTGCAAGTGATGGACACTCGCAAGACGAAACTCGGGGCCGACCATCCTTCTACGCTGACCAGCATGGCCAACCTCGCGACGACATTTTGGAACCAAGGCCGATGGGAGGAGGCGGAAAGGCTGGAACTGGAAGTGATAGAGACGAGCAAGACGAAGCTCGGAGCCAACCATCCTTCTACGCTAACCAGCATAAATAACCTTGCATTCACATGGAAAAGCCAGGGCCATGTCGATAATGCTATTAACCTAATAGAGGAATGTGTAATGTTACGAACCCAAATGATAGGCATCAATCATCCAAATACTTCGGCTTCTCAAACAATATTACTTGAATGGCAGACAGAGCGACTAAGGGTCAGTAATATAATTGACGATGTTCCGAAGATATTGTAATAAGATAATAAATCAAAAGTATTACAAAGACTTCATGTTAAACAGAGCAATACTTGCATTTCTTTTATGCTTCGGCCACAAGATCAAAGGCAGTCAGTCAATAAATCCTTACAGGCTATCTGTGCCACTTGGAACCAGTTGTAGCCTCAGGCCTTAATATTATCACGGAAAGTATAACCGAGCAGCATTTCGTAGGTCGCTGACCTGCCACTTCTCGTGCACGTAACTCTACCAATTTTAAAAAGAAACCAAAATAAATAGGGGGGCCTTATTTGGGCTGTCTTTACCTAGTATTACACAGCTTTTTAGCTTTTAAAACTTCCAAGAAGGTAGTTAAATTTCAAGGGGAACAAAACAGGTACAAACAGGCTGATGATGAAAACAAAAATAAATGGCCTTCTATATAGATTCCCTAGGAAACAAACATAAAGGCCAAAGGTTCCAACTGTCAAGTGCCGATATCAGGCATTGGGATGAGAGTAGAGTAAATTGGGGTGAGTTATTTGTAATGAAGTAAAATATGAAGTTATACTACGGGACTTTCGCTTCGCAGGGATGTCGGTTAGCCCTGTGCACACATCTACTGCAAACGCACTACGTCGGTGATTGGTCCAAAATCGGTGCGGTGGTATGTTGCGAGGTCGGCGGCTTTGTATATGCGTCGGCGTTGGCCTCGCAGATCGATATCCCCTTAGTGCTGATACGCGAAGCTGGCAAGCTCCCCCAACCGACCGTTTCTGTCGTCAAGCCCACATCTTATATCTCGTCTTTGGAATCGAACAATTTAGAAGAGAAGCGGCTCGAGATGCAGCGGGATGTGGTCCCCAAGGACGTGCCAGTGCTTGTGGTGGACGACGTACTTTCCACAGGGAGGACGCTTTGTGCGGTGCTACAGTTATTGGATAAAGCAGGCATCGGCGTCGAACATTTCCGTGTCATGGTCGTGGCTGAATTCCCGGTTCATCGCGGCCGAGCACTATTGCGCCGACGAGGGTTTGGCACAGTCAATGTCCAAAGTCTTCTGGTATTTGATGGTGCCTAGGAAGAGCATTCTAGATATTGGGTTTGTGGGATACCTAATATGCGTTCATTTGTCAGCAATTTTTCTGAGAGATTGAGGCTAGCAAGATGGAAGGTGGATTGATGGAAGTTATTATGACCCAGATATTGATAAGGAATCGTTCCGTAAGGATATGAATGAAAAGTTGTATTTTCTAGTATGCCCCACGCGGCACTATCATGTGAACTTGTATACCTTAATTTTGGAAGCCGAGAAGTCAGTGACAGTCGCTAGAGCGTTGTACTATGGTACTCGAGGTAATAGTTGTAGCCAAGACTTCTAGAGATTTCTTCAATAACATGGGAAATCGTCTAATAGGGGTTCTAGATTCTGAGTGTCGTTCCCTACTTTAGTTAGAGCAGCACCGCCTGCATTGACAACTATTACCCCGGCGACGAAGTATGTGGCTAGCGGAAATGTGTCAACCGGAAGTAGATGTACTTGCGGACTGTACTGCAACTCGAAACACGAACCAATGAACTTCTTGAATGCCAGCTTGAATTTGATCTCAGCATGGATTTATTGTTAACTTGATTTGGCTGTCAGCTAAAACGGCTCTGGTGAGAATTGGTTGTCAGCTAAAGAAATTAAGGCTACTCGATAAAAAGTGCTCGTTAGCCAGGAAACGACCCCTATCGGCCGTAGCTTGCACAACTGTGGCGGCTTAATTGTGGTCGATATGCGTCATGCTAACTTGCGCGCTGAATCAGGTGATCGGTTCCATCGGTTAACTTATTCTATCTCATAGCCATAGGTCATGGACCCTGCAATGTCAGCTGTCACTCTTCGGTTCAATTTGATCGTCAATTTGTTTATGGCCATCGCTGTCATCTTAGCTAGTTTCGCTCTGTCATCACCCCAATCATAGTGGTCATCATTTGACTGGTCGGCTTGGCACGACACCTGAATCGTCTGGCTGACTTAGGGTGGACTGATTTCCTCCGCAACCCAACAGCGCTCTTCGCCTCCCCGGACCATGATTACATTTTGACTAATTTAGTATTTGCCTGTTGATTAGGAAATTACGAACAAACAATTTCGACAAGTTCTCTGACAAGAAAAGATATTTTGAAGTCAGTTCTAACGAGTTGCCTGATATTGCTCCCTTCCCATAGTTACTTAGTGCTCATACGTCGTTTATAGCACGGTTAAATTTATTGCATAAGTGTTAGTGATTAAGACGAGTAATAGTAGCCTTAAAGCTGATAGGGTGACATTTGTGTTAGTATCGAGAATAAAACATAGGTAAAGACTCCTATTAATCTGGGAGCAGGAACAACGACATTTGTTTAAGGTAGTTAGAGAGGTGTGGAGCTTCATTGCTAGACTATATTTGATCGCGCCAAATTTAACCTCCATATGAATGAAGTGTCTCTCGAAGCAAGAATCGAAGCAAACCGCCAGCATATGCATCCTCTTTGGGGAAATATTTCTCCGTCTCGATAGTATAATCTTGCAGCTTCTTAAGATTCGGGAAAGCCTTCACCGGTGCTCCCGTGCGTGGGGTATCCACCAAGTCCACAAGATTAACGTGTGTCTGACGAACTCGCTGACCATCTTTAGTCTTCGCATTATGATGAATAAACCGAAAAGCAACACTCACCTCACGACACTCCTTTAAACCTCACTACTCTAACCAAGCACAAGAGACGAGGGAAAACTCTCGTGGTGAGGGGAGAAGCCTTAGTCTACATATATGTCAGTTATGGTCCTAGGCAGATGTGATCTTATTGGTGCTGATCAAGCCACAGCCAAAGTTAGGAAGTGGGGTTTGCATTTTGAACGAGCCAGCCGGGATTGAAGTCCAGATATGATAGGCTGTCCTTAAGCCAATAGGTTACTCTCGCTCTGGATACTCGACAGGGAGGGACTTACTCAGCCAGACTATCCAGTGCGGTCAAAAGCATCTATTTTAAATTTGTGATCGATAAGATTGGCATCTGTCAATGCGATAGACTCAAGCCTGACCGAGAAGGAACTTAAATATCTGCTTCATTACAAAAGATGTATATATTCATGCCTAGAGAAACGAGGCTTGCCACAATGGTGGAAGGAGAAACGCATCACGATCATAAGCAATTCTCTCCGATGTCGATTAAGTTTTAGCTGCCGTCCCGATCCATTCAAGGATGGCAAAGTTCTGAACAACCCACTTCGTAGAAGGTTAGGTTAAGACCATCGACCGAGTATTTTGCGGTATATATGTCCTTTATCTTCTAACGTTACTCGACTTCTTGTCATGAATATTAGTAATTAAGCGAGGCTGGTCAAAAGACAAACTTTATGACGTCATTAATTTGCATAGTCCGGATAGAAAGGATTGTGGCGAAATCGCTACGGTACGGCTTCCGTACTGTAAGAGCTGCGATTCGGTAAGGCTCCTTTCTCGAACCTCAATATTTGAACTTTGAAACCCCGCGATTCTCTGATGTAGACTATCCGCTGCAGAAATATGCTTAAAAAGCCATATTATTTTAAAGTCTGTAACTTAAAGGTTTGTTTGAAAATTTAAATGCCACAAGCACACTCTTGTCATCCAAACCAGGCTATCGAAGCATCTCAGGAGCGTTGCATCAACTGCAGCAATTGAGGAGCTTCATAAATGCATTGATGAGACAAAGGCGATATCTTAAGATGAAGGTGTAAGGAAGTTGATATAAGCTGTAGAGAGGGTAAGAAAGGTAGACAGGCTGTGTCAGTATAGCTAAATACTGAGAAAGTTTATTATCACCCTCAACTCACGCATACCCGGCTGTCTTCGGCTTGCTTATAAAGTTCTAGCGGAGTATAAAATTCAGAGTGTACATAATTTATAGAGTTAAACTTAAACATACTGCTACAGGTCTGCTGCTACGAAATCCTTACCAAATTTGCTTTTCAAACCCTCCATTACTATTGTTTAGTACTCGAGGCAGTAAATGCTGTGAATTAATCACGCACTGCAACCTACCCAAAGCCATTAAATAGCCATATAATATCACTAGTGTTACCTTTTCTCTTTAATCCAGACACCTCAATATTCTGGGGCGAACGGATTTATAGCATGGCAGATAAACACAAACTTTCAAAATTTGAACTCTTCCGTTGTGACTCGTATATAAAGGGGTCATTTATTTTTGCTTTGCAATGAATCACATGAAATTGAGTAGGGAGCGTGTTCTAAGACTCAATGATAGTTACGCTCTGACGAACCTGAATTGGAGCCGACTATTAATTCGTGTTAAAATGCCAGATGACTGTTTCGGCTGTTACTTCAGGAGGTTAGTAAATGGCCAGAACACCGAAGTATAAAGTACTGTATCATTCCTCAGTTTTTTCTAGGTTGATTCGAGGACTTCTCAAATGTCAACCTCTTTTGATGGGGGCAGATTGCTGATCACCTGAAATTCGAGTTAAGCACATAAGCATATCGCTGGTGTCGCGATTCGAAATAATTCAGCGGAGAATGGAAAAGAAGATATGATGAGGGAAGATAACTTTGAGGCATGCAAAGAAGAAGAATGGAAAGTGCTTAAGTTATCCATAATCATTAAAAGCATTCTTGGCAAATTAATGGAGGTTACGCATTTCACATACATCTTGTTAACCGAACGGGCTATTCTTGTTTTGGGTCTAACTATGGCATCTTGTGTCAAGTCCCTGATCGGGCTTAGTGCCTTAGCACAGACCGTCACAGACGGGCTACGCCACTCATCGTAGAGATCTCGCAAATTAGCTATTGCAGCTTGCAGAATTCAAGCATCAATCAGGAGTTTTTACCAGACGATTCTTTTTGGTTTCATAGCCTCCTCCTCAAGGGATGTAGCTTTATCCGTGTATGAAATAAATCCTTGATCGATCGCTCACTTCCTTGCGCTTTTGACAACTTAATCTCAATCGCTGCATCCTTGAAAACAGCTTGACCCAGTGACAAGTGACGATGCTTGATAGTGAAAGTTCATGATGCAGTGATAGGCTAGAACGTAATTGAAAGAATTTCCCTCAAAATTGATGCTTAGAGTTCAATCTTTATGCTTCCATGTCCAAAGCACGCGTGACCCCTTCAACTGGGTCGTGATTTTGTCCCCCAACAGGAGCTCCACATTCTGGGCAATGAGCTCGCTCCATAGGCATGCCGCATTCACCAATTGCAAACTATCGCCCAGTTAATGCGAAATCACGGAAACGACTCCATGGAAATTTTAACGGACTTACTGGATGGCGATTTGCGCAATTGTACCAGTGACCAGAATGTGTAGCAATCCCTCCCTCCTGAGCCACTAACCATGGCAAGTTTAATGGCGGAGATCTCTTCTGCATTAACCTCTTCATACCATTCCTTCCGAAGCAGTTTGATTGACTCGTCGACTGCCTTGAGTAACTCGCGTGCATTCTCAAATCCCCGGGCACACGTTTTCGCTGCCTTTTCCAACCCAATCCTAGCAATATTCATGTACTCTGGCGCCTTGTCAAGATCAACCTTAGTCGAATGACAGTATAAATCGTATGGCCGCGCGATTCCTGCATAGTAGAGGGACGCTTCGACGCCTAGCCTAGGCAAATTCTCAGCGAAGCATTCATCGATGTCGATGAGGCTCAAGTTGGCCATCAACTCGTTCACAGGTTTGTGTCTGGCCGCATGAACTATTCCATCGTGAAGCTTCTGCGCGGGTTAATGCCTATCAGCGAACTTTTGGCAGAAGAATTGGATTGCCTTGTGAACCTTCTTGAATTTGTCTTGTCGTTCGTTACAGTCTTTTTCAATCTTCGAGGCTTTTGCAGGATTTCGACCTATAGTCCAACTCATTGCTGCTAAACGAATCGAGTCTATAATCTCTGCACGGTTCGTTTCTAGACTTTTCTCCAACTCTTGTGTCTGCTGCTCTAGTACTCGAAGCTCATCCTGCCCACTCACAAGAAACCTTTTAGTCATCTCATCAATGACTGCTCTATTGATCATGCGATTGTATCGCTGCGTCGCGTGTTGTCTGACCGGACATTGACAGTCCGGGCAACGAGGTATTGCTATCACTAGCTCGGCAGAAACGTCTTTGAGTCCGGCGAATTCGCCACTCCCAGCGACCGTGTATACTTCCCCCATTCTCATGAGTCCATCCAGAGTTTCCGCAGTGAAGAAATGGCCACATCCGAGTACCACGATAGGTGTATCATCAGGGTTGATCTCTTCATATGTTTTCATCTCGAGGAGATCCACTCGGGCGTCTCCTTTACCGGAACATGCGTGGCAATAGTCTTTATGACATTCTTCATCACAGACGCCTGTTCGTCCAAGCAGCCGGAAAGCGGAAGTTGGAATTAGATAATTTCCTTTCATTTGAGGACGGCTTGGAATGGGTCTTTCTCTCTCCTCGAAAGGATAACAATATTGCCCCGGAAACTGCAGCAAAGCTACTTGAAGTCATGTCGCAACTTTGAACAGTCCAATTCCCGTCCCAGAGGTGTTTGATTACAGGTGCGACATTGTCATACGTACCACCGAAGCTCGAATGGATTTAATGCGATTGGGACTCCTTTTATTCTTATGAGCAAAGCTCCTGGTTTTCCGCTTAGCAGATTTGCTTGGGATGCTTGCCCAGACGGCATGGTTTTATCTCGCAAACCTCGTCCCTACCTTGGGACAACGAATAAGGAGAAATCATGACGCAACTAGGCATGATAACCTCACAGCTACTGAATCTACGTTTCGACAAGATAGGGTCACTGGTTGAGGAAGACGGAAAATATCGCGTCAAGGAGTGCCTTTCTCCTGCTCTGATTTGGCATCAGCGGGATTCCTTAGGTCCATTTCAACACGACCACGAATATTATGAATCGCTGCTATCCGCGTTTCTTCTTCACGTCAAAGACATTACTCTTTACCAGTGTGGAGGGATTAAAAGATCAAAACTTCTGAGCATCGTACTTCTAATCCCATCTTAATCTTAGTCTTCACATTGTGTCTCTATATTGATCTCATATGCATGAAATCTTGTTTTCCTGCTATAACCTATAATGCGTCTTC
>MU270670.1:0-38549 GCA_021432625.1 Leptodontidium sp. 2 PMI_412 | reverse complement strand
TAAGGTTACGTAACTACTACTTGAGTACTACTCTAGAGTAGTAGAGTAGAGTAGAGTAGAGTTAGAGTAGTAGATTATTTATACTAGAGTAGAGTAGAGTAGCGTCTACTACTCTACTCTACTCTACTCATTTGTCACACTGACCCTGCCACCATGCAAGCTCCGAGCGAGTAAGAAACGAGCAACAGGCGAGAACAGCTTGGTGGCTTATGTTGTGCTACTCAGCTGGCCTCATCTTGAAGAAGGCTTTATGCACTATTTTCCGTGCGTTGGATGTTCGCCGCTGCAGTTCGGTCGAATGTCGGGGGTAGGCGCTGCTTGCTTGCTCGAAAATGCACCTTCCTCAATAATTCTACCTTTTCTTCATTTGAACTTGCTAAAACCTAGCGGGTTTACAACAACTTCTGTCGTCGTTCTTATTTCATTTCTTGGAACATGCCATGGACACCCCTCCAGGCTCTGTGTGTTCATCGAACTCAAGAGACGTAGTTCCGCAGCTTATCCAGCCCAGCCCAGACATTTCAAAAGTTCAATTTGGAGATACGAAATATGAGGGTACCAGTTCTTTGGTTGGCAGCGCATCATTAGGACCCATCGCTGCGACAGGTAGCGGACAAGTCAGTATGAGCTCCCGGTGATATTAAAACGGATCACTCACTCACATGTTGTGAAGATCTCAAAATCGAAAATAACAATTACCGTAAACAGGGTACGTAGCATCACTCAACCGTAGCCGGGTCTGCCTAAATCTCTAATGGTGGTGGTGATGTGAAAGAAGATGGCACAAGGTCCCCACAAGAAAAGACAATCTTGCGATTCTCGCCAAAACAGCTACCCCACTTTACAGGAAGACAACCAGAGCTCAAATTAATGCGCAAGAAGCTAGAAACACCCACAAGTGATGGCGATAACTCTCCATTGCGCTTCATCATGTGGGGTATGGCAGGTGTCGGAAAAACGCAACTTGTGCACAGGTATCTGGGAGAAATACTAGAGCAAAAGTCCTCAGAGAAGTCCGAGAAGGCACCCCCATCCTTCAACACGATATGGCTCAAGGCATCGACACCCAAAGAGCTAGATGATGCAATTGTAAGAACCTTGGATGAGATTCGTGTCCATTGTAAAATCACGCACGCACTCCGAGCTTCAGATCGTCGAGCAAAGCTGAGAAACTGGCTGGAATTTGGCTGCCTTCAAAGCTACGACGATTGGATTATCGTGCTAGATGATATCAGAGAACAGACCCTAATTCAATCTCGAGATATCATCCCAGCCCGAGGTGCAACTTGCAGAGTTATAATCACCACGAGGTCTGGAACCATCGCCGAAGATTTTCTCCTGTCTGATGATGAGGAACGCTGTTGCGAGGTTAAAGTCTTCGATATGAAAACAGCTGAGGAGATGTTCCAACGGGTTTCGAAGCTTCCATTGGGATCGGAGCAGGAAAAGGTTTTTGATGTGGTGAAGGCTGTTGGATGTCTGCCTCTTGCTATAGAAACTGCTGCGAATCGTGCAAAACGGTATGGTTTGAATGCAGTCTGGAAAGACAGAAAGGCTGTAAGTGAAGCGTGCCAACATTCTATCATCAAACCTTCAAGACTGACACAGAATGGATTCAAAGGCACTAAACTGGGAAGCTATGGTCTCCTATTATGACGACCACAAGCATTACCGCGACAAAAGACTCCTCAAAAACGCCTTCGATCATTTCTGGGACTTAATCGCAAAGCCAGAGACCCCCGAGGCTGACCTTTTCGGTGATCTATCTTTTTTCGACTCAAATAGTATCAGTGTGAGCCTCTTGGAACGTCAAAACGACCAGCCTCAAGGTTTCAACCTTGCCAGATTATTGGTAAGAAAGAAGGAAGAACGGACTTCGAATTCCTGGATGGATGCCATCATCAGGCTCGAGCGCTCATCACTTATTACACAACGATCAGATGGGAAATCGCAGGTTCTCTGGATACACAAATTAGTCCAAGCACTGAGTCGAGACCAATTAATTCACGAAGGGAACCTGGATAAGCACGTCAAAGGTGGAGCAGACAGACTTCAGCAAGCGGTCCTCGCGGCAGACAGACGGCTCGGACCCAACAGAAGCTCCACACCCTGTGAAGAAATTTTACGGCACATAAAATCCATTCTGGAGTTCATGAAAGAGGTGGAAAAGTCGCCCAATGGGTTTGAAATTCTTAAAGCTAATCTCTTGGATATCAGAGAGTCAGTCGTCGAGCTACTGTGGAAAGGCGGCTGGTACAAGGACGCACTTGACACTGCGAGAGAAACTTTCAACACAAGGAAAGATCTTCTGGGACGTCGACATCGCGATAATATGAAAAGCCTCAACATGTATGTCAAGGCCCTCTTGTATCAAGGGCATTATCGAGAAGCCGATCCCCTAATCCAACAAGCATTCCACGAAATATATACTTTCCGAAGCTGGCTCCAGCCATCTGCATACACGACTGAGTATTTGACCTGCCTCGATAATTACGCGGTTATGCTGCGATACAAAGGAGAATTCGAGCAAGCTGTCGACAGGAGTCACCAAGCATGGACGGAAGGGAAAGAAAAGCTGGGTCCAGAGGACCGCCACACTCTGAGGTGTCGTACTAATCTTGCACTTGCATATCAGACTTGCGGATACTATGACGAAGCTGTCAGACACAGTCGAAAAGCCCTTCGAGCCCTTGAACTTCAACAGAACATCCTTGGAGATGATGATCTTGATACATTAGCAAGTCGGGATCGTTATGCATCGGCCTTGTATCATCAGGGGCTATATGTCGATGCAGAACGGGAGATTGAACGAGCGTGGTCTGGCAGGTCGACTTCGCTTGGTGATACGCATCCAGACACCTTGTCTAGTCTTCAGAATCACGCCGCGGTCCTCAGAGTCCAGGGCAAGTACCAGGCTGCCTTGGAAAAGACTCAAAAGGCCCTTCAGGGACGGCAAGAAATGCTGGGAGAAGACCATCCCGACACTTTAGCTAGTCTCGATCACCTTGCATCGGTCTACCTATGTCAAGGAAAATACAAATTGGCAGAGAAGGAAGCCCAAACCTCATTCGCCCGAGGAACAAACGTTTTCGCAGCTAAACATCCAGCTCTTCTCACCAGCTTGAGCAACTTTGCATCGGCTCTTCGGTACCAGGGACACTTCCAGCAGGCCAAGGAATATTACGAAGAAGTCCTTGTACTAAGGCAGGAAAAATTAAGACCTCAACACCCCGAAACAATTATCAGCCTCGGTAATATGGCTTGGGGGCTGTCCACGCAGGGGAATTATGCTGCTGCAGAAGGGATATACCAAGATGTATATCACCACCAATGTGAAGAACTTGGTAAAGAGTATCCACAGACTTTGACTACGCTCAGCTCTCTGGCTTTGATACGTGTGAAACTTGGAAAATACGAGGACGCCAAAGACGCAGCGGAGTCAGCTTGGCTTTCTCAAGAAGAGACGCTCGGGGTAATGCACCCAGATACCTTGACCAGTATGCACGACTACGCTGTTATACTTCGGCATCAAAGATTGGACGAGGAAGCGGCTTCACTAAGCCAACAAGTTTTGGGAGAAAGGGAAAGGGTTTTAGGAGACCAACACCCTGACACTCTAGCTACCCGCGATAGCTACGCCTCAGCATTGTGCTGTCTAGGCCAGTATGAGGAAGCTGAGAGTCTTTGCGAACAAGCGCGTCTTGGTCGGCAGAAAATATTGAGAGAAGGTCACCCAGATGTACTCAGCAGCCTTGATACCTATTCGTCAATACTTCGAAGTCAGAACAAAGGTGCCAGGACACAGACACGACTAGCATTGGAAGGGAGGCAAAATCTTGAAGAAGACAACCCTGAAAAATCATTGAGTCGCTACAACTATGGTTTGGTGCTTCACATGGAAGGACAGCTCACTAAAGCCTACAAGGAAATCAAAGATGTGCTGAATGTACAACGAAAAGTCTTAGGAGACGGTCATCCCGATACCCTGTCCAGCGCCCACCAAATCGGAATAATGAATCTGGAGATTGAAATATGGGAACAAGCCGAAGAAGACCTCAGAGAGACTTTCAAAGGGCGGAAGAAAATCCTAGGGCCAGAGCATCCCGATACACTCTCAACAGTCCCCTTCTACTGCCTCGCAATCGCACAACAAGGAGAACTTAAGTCGGCGCAGAACCTGCTCAATTCAGAATTAGGCGTTGAGGAAGGAACCCTGGGGTTGCGACGAATAAAGTCGCTGAGAGATCTCCCGCGGAATTCGCGAAGCGTGTCGCACCATGCGAGAGAGATAGCGACGGAGAAGCTTACAAAGATAAGGATTGCGTGGCGAGAAGAGGCGCTGCATCAGCAGTCTGATCATTTGAAAATTAAATTAGCTAAGACGTTGTTGAAGCAGGAGAAGGGGGAGGAAGCTGAGCAAATTCTGGGGTGTATAAAGGCGCATCCTGATGCGAAGACGTTTTTGCGTTTGGCGGTTTTGCAGCAAGGGAAATTAATCGAAGCACAGGGAGTCCTTAGCTCGGAAGGAAATCTCTCGAGAGGATCTTAGAGACGAATGTATAGTGTAAGATGTGAGTTGATGGGTCGGCAAGTAAGCTTATTGCCTGCCTGTTATACAATGCCTCCTAGAATTCCTGGTACATTCACCAACAAAGTTTAGATATATCATCTCCTGAATGCGAAGGAAGATGTTGTAGAGGAGGAGAGGAGGAGAGGAGGAGAGGAGGAGAGGAGGAGAGGAGGGGGAAGGATAAAAGTTATGCCTTGGCCACTATATTCGCTCGACTTAAACCTAATTAAAAACCTTTAGAAGATGCTAAAAGCGAAAATTAATAAAGCACACCCTAAGCTTAAGGGTATAGGGAATAGTTAAGCCGCAATGGACTTTTTAATACAATATGTACAAGAGGCATAGGAAACGTTAGCGCTAAAGCTCTTAAATAAGCTAGTAGAGGGGATGCAAAAGCGGGTAAATGTTATAAAGGCCGTAAATAGGTAGTATATAAAATACTAAGTTGGTAGAATCGTTAATTAAGCACTTAGTGTTACGACCTACGATGCGCCTCGTATTCTAACCGACACGGGCTCGTAGCATCGCTAGCTATGCGACGGCGCTAAGCCAGATAGGGAAGACTAAGTGGCGAGCCTGCGACATGTTGACGTGAATGGCACTCGACTGCGCTAGGCCCTATTAGGAGGGTCCTTTATATATTTATACTCGAGCTCCCCCTTTATGAAGAGCTCTCCTTTTCTCCTTGTCTTTTCTTCTCAATTCTGAGCGTAACTAGAGGCCTAAATATAAAGCTAGAGTTAACTCGCCGTATTAACCTCTTATTAGTCGTAACATAAGAAAAGATTAATACCCCTTCGCTATAAAGCGTTGTATTTTACTTTGTCTTACGCCTTGTCGACCTGCCCTTGTAGTAAGTCAATAACGAGTCTTAACACCTTAGCCTATTTAATAAATAGGTACTTCTCTGCCCTCGCTATAGACTGTCCTAGAGTGTCGGTGCAGTACCAGTTCATGTACCACGCCGCAAGTGTGAATATATTCAAAATGCGAGTATAGTGACAGAGTAATAAATAGTTGGTTCAAAAATCTGTGTATATTCTAAGAGAGTGCGAGGAGAGCCAGACTATATACTACGAAACCCCACCGAATCTCCACCGAAACCAGTCCGGCTAGGCTCTGACCCCTGACTTTAACCCGCACCCCCTTTTCCAGACCAAAGTATACTTATATAGGGACCTATGGACTAACACCGGCAAAACTTCTTTTGGAAAAACTATTTCTAACACACGTAAAAGTAAACAACAAGTAATATATAAGAAATAACAGATAAAATAACAGAGTATCTAACAACGTTTGTTTCCGACCCGGCAAAGTACAGAAAGTGCCCCGAAAGGGGTCCGAATATAGTACAGTACTATAGCGAGGCGTAAGCGAGAACCTAATCAACAACAATAAGAACTCTTAGTATTGTGCGACGTAATGAATATATATATATCGCCTCCCCCCCAAAGGTTTAGGGGCTCTTCAGTTAACATACACACACCCGTCGTACGTATAATACTTTCTAATCTCCCTAATTCGTCTAATATAGTTCAAAAACTAATATTTCTAAGAAGACTATATTAAATCAAATAACTATTTAAGAGTAAGTATACCCCTTCGGACATAGTTCAGTAGTGAAACAGTATACTAACTAAAACAGTACTAGCACTAATTCCCACAGGAGCCCTCGACGCTACGTACCGGAAGTGTTACATTCAGTATATGCGCCTCATTACGAAGACCCCGTCCCACGACTGTGTCTTCAACAACCCTAAGAGTAAGAAGTGCGCATATTGCGCAGAGAAGAAGTCCCGCTACAACCCAGTAAGTATCCCTATTTCTTTTCCCTCCCGAATTGTATCCGAATCGCCACCGAAGCCCCTCTAAATATATGGCTACTAATATATATTAGCTCCCTTAGTTTGTAGCCGAGGAGTACCTCCAGTTAGTGGCTGCCCTCGAGGCAGAAGACGAAGATGCCATCGTCGCCGCCGCCGAGTCGATCGATTCGGCATTATTAGTTACCGCCGCCGGCGTACCAAAGACTACTAGGGAGTTGTCGCTAGCGTTATTGGAGGAAACGCGCGCCATACGCCGGGAAATCGCTGGCCTAGCCAGCTCGTAAGTAGTAAGTTAACCCCCTCATCCCTTTTTAATATTAAAGCCTTAAGTATTAACAACGTTATAATATAAGAGACAGTGCTAATCTTAGATCGGCTCTTTACTACTGTCTCCGCCGCCGCTACTAAGCGTAGTAAGGAGGAGGACGGTGGTGAGGATACCCCTCTTACTAAGCGCTCCCGCCGAAGTCGCCACTATAGCGCGGAGGAGGAGGAACCTCTTCTAGATATTTATAAGTAAGGGATTCGGCCTTGTTTTAGATTAGCTTCGTGGTAAGTTCTTTGTGGCGGCACTTTCTTTATACTACTATACAGGAGTAGTCCCCTACGGTGAAACTAGTAGTTTGTCCCTATTAAAGTGTCGTTATAAGGCCGCCCGTTAGTGCTTTAAATTAAAGGGTGTTTAGAACCAAATCGAGTGTGTTTTTAACTTCGTAAATTAACTAAATATAAAAATAATCGCAAGTAATAAATTAACAAAAATAAGAGTTACAAGGAAATATATAAATAATAAAAAAATTAACGAGTGTAAGAAACCTCTTTATTACTAGTCTAAATTAACTCCGGTTAACCGTTAAACCTAGCCCTCCATTTTGACAGTAAGGATATTAGTGTTAATAAAATCCCGAAGAGCCTTATTTGGAGCACTCTTTGTTATAACGTTAGTAGGATTATTAACGCTATTAATCTATTAAACCTCTGTCAGCTCTTTGCGCTCGTATAATTAACGAATGGCTATAATATCGATTATTAGGCGCTTCTCTTTCGTCGTACCAAGCTTGACAATACACTTATAAAGGGATAGAGAATCCGTGTAAATAATAGTAAGAAGACGTGAGATGCCAAGCTTGTTAGTTATTATATTAATAGTAGTATTAAGAGAGATTAATATATTAATACTAACTACTATGGCATATAGCTCTAATGCGAGTACTACACGAGTTACTTTCTTGTATTTTATTAAGCTAGTATACACGATATTACCGGTTAAGGTAAATTACGTATTCCCTACCGTTTCGGCACCGATTACTAATATAAAACCTATTTATAAACTCAGGTCTTTGTTATTAGCAAAAGAACCGTCTACAAAAACGTAGACCTTCGCAGACTATAAGTTAACTAGTACGTATCAAAGTCCCCTCTCTAAGTTATCCATTTACTATTTAAGACGTAAGTTTAAGGCCTTGACGTCGTCTTCTATCAGATCCTAATATTACGTTACGACTAAGAGATCAAATGTTACTTCCGGCTAATAAATAATAACAAGGTAGGCCGCACGAGCTCGTTACTCTTTATAGGCCTTCTTATAGTCCTCTTTTCCTGCGTCGACTAGCTCTAGCCTTGCTCCCTAACCCTTCTGTAATATATAAAGGCTGTCCCCGTCTATGGAAATAATACACTTATTAAACGTAATAGTCTCGGTAGGGAGTAATACTCGTATTAGCTTCATTAGAAAACCGGCCTTAGTAATCTCATCTTACTCTTTTACTAAGAAGTCCTTATTTCCCAGAATTAACGTGTCGTCTATCTACATTCTTACGACACTAAAGTCATGGCTTTCCTTAGTATTAATTAATAAGTATAAGTCGTATATTAAGGTCTCTATTTGTAAGTTCTTCACGTAATGTTTATAGTATATATTAAACTAATAGTTTCTAGACTTAAGTATGCCGTATAATAGTAGTACTACTATAAACACTGTGCTAGGAGGGAAATCTCCTACGATCTCTTCTAATAGCTATATAAATATGTCTCGGAGAAGCCTTATCTCTGCCTAGACGTAGGCTTAAGTAATGTCCCTAATAGCTAGATAGGATTTAGACTAGTTTTAGAGGCGATTTAAGTGCTTGACGGCAGCGGCTAAAAATATAAGTAACTGTTAATTAAATCGTTAAATTATTAGAGACTAAGTTAAAATCTCTCTCTTCCTTTTATTATTAAAGTATTAAATTATTAGCCTTAACTTCTTATATAAAGCTGACGTCTCCTTGCCTTTGACCTCGTCTATTATTCTTGACTTAAAGATGTGGTGGCCTTTTACTTTAGGGTCGTCCTTATAAATAAGTACAAAAACACCCCTTTTAATAAGTACTTTATATTCCGTCCTTTAGGACTATTAGAATAGTAGTCTAAGCGCTATAATCTTCCCTTTAGCGCGAAGTTTAATAAATAGCTCTCGGTCTCTCGTCTCTTTCTTAGTTAAAAACACTTTAATATTGTAATTATTATTAATAGTTAGTAAATCTAGTAAGTGTTTTGTAAATAGAATTTAAATAGCGATTCAGGGTAAATTCGGTGCTATTTTAATAGTGTTTCTAATTGGGGATCTTAAATATTACTTATAAATATCCTCTAATAAGTTTTCTTTTTGTCGTTTAACGCTAAAAGTGTTTGTCTTAAAGGGACGAATTATAATTAATTAGAACGTACGTATTCTCTTATTTCTTATGTTAATCTTATATAATTCTCCCTTTATGCCCAAGAAATCGTAAGGTCCTGTCTATCTTTTACCTTCTTAGTATACTAGAACTTAATTATTAAGGTAAAGACTGTAAATATAAGTAGTTCTAGGGCCGTTTTGTGTAATTAACGTATTATTAACTTTACGTGTAATATAGATTTTCTGTACTTCTTTTGTGGCTTTTCTAATCATAGCCGCACGTTGCTCGACTGACGGATTTAGGGGATCCAGCTCTGTTATTCTAAGGTATACCCCAAAAATAAGTAATATAAGGATTAGCTTATTAGGACTAGTTATATTGTTTACTACTTTTATTGCTATTTGTAGTCGGTCTTCGTCGCTTAACTCAGGGTGCTCTTTTATAACGATTTCATAGGCACGGCGTAGTAAGCGGTAGTATCGCTCAACTTTACTAATTAAATAGTGTGCCTTAATAGGTACTAGCTTAGGGGTACTACTTATAGATTTAAGTATACTCCGAAACTCCTTAGAATTAAAATTAGTACTATAGTCGTACACAACGAAATCCGGAGGTCCAAGGTATATGTTAATTTATATTGACTTAAATATATTAAAGGTAACCTGAGCCGTAGTTAAACTAGGGGCTTTTCGGAGTAGTTTCGCCGCACTAAAACCAGTTACTTTATCTACTATATAGAGGGCATATTGTTCTCTAAACATTGTAATATTAACGTAGACTATATAATTAAAGTCGACGTCGTCTTATAACTTAAAGCGGAACTTATGTGGAGTATTTATATGTTTCTGGTAATGCTCATATATCTCTTTAACCCTTAATATAACTTCTGAGTTATACTTATAGTTAGCTTGATCTAGTAGGTGCTAAAGACGTCTTACTAAAGGGTGTCTGAAACGCTTATAAAGCCGACGTATTTCTAGTTCGGTTAGGTAGTATATATTTATTGTTCTGGTCGAAGTATCTAGTAATTGACGATATTAGTCCAAAAGCAGCTATAAATACTTATACTTCCGTATAATTAAGTGCTTCTTATTGCCCTAAATCAAGACATTACACAAGTTATCGTATTACGCGTTAAGTGTATTTAACTATTATAAGTAAACTAGAAATAAGATATCTGCGTCTACGATTTAAAAGTCTATTTCTTTAGCCGGAGTGTTAATTATAGTAACCCCTAAGGATAGTCGCGAATCGGCATCGAATGTGATCTGGCTTTGGCCCGCCTAGTTAGTATTAAACTTAATATCTTAAATTCGCTATAATACTCGTAGTTAGTTAATTCCTCTTGTGTTTTTATTAAATACCCCTATATTAATTAATAGACTTTAAAAGAATCTGTCTGTCTATTACGTTATATAGGCCTCGCTTAAAGCGGGTCTCTTAATTTTGCTTTCTAGAATGTAAGTAACTTTCCTCTCCTTAAGTTGCCTTATAACTTCTCGTGTATTATATTATACTTTACTTACTATAAATACAGTCGTGAAGTTTGCGGTGCTATTACTATTATCGTCGTCGGAACTCTCTAAAGAATCGTTAATATCTATTAAAGTGTCTAAATCTATATCTTAGTGACATCCTAAATAGTATCTAGATATAGTCCGGTTTTAGTCCGAATTAGGGTCGATCCCTTTAATATAAGCTAGGTAGCTCTTAAAGGTCTTGTCTGTGGCCTTTACTCCTTTGGCCTTACGCGCCGCGAAGTATTATGCTTTTAACGCTGCCTACTCTTTGTTAAAGTGGCGATTACTATAGTAATCTATCTTCTTATAGATAATATAGCCTATATAGCCTAATATAGGCTAGAATTTGTTTCTACGTTTGTTTCTACTTAAGAATTTCATCTTGCGGTTAGAGTAATAAGCCGCCCTATCTACGACATAAGATCGGTAGCGATTCGTATAAAATCTAAAGTATTTACTTACTCTCGATCCCGAGTTATGAGTTACTTTAACGCCAACGGCGGAGCGGAGATTATTTATTAATGTAAGGAAAGTAAGGGGTGCCTAAAATAAGGCTATTTTAAAGAGGAGGTTCCCTAATACTCCTTACACGAGTTTATTATAGAGCGTCTTATTATTCTATATATTATCGTCCTTTAGGCTAAGCTAAATACTTTATAGTTCCTTGGCGAAGTTCTTTAATTAGGTTAGTACTAGTTTTCCTGTTTAGTAAGGCTCCTCCTGAAATAGCGAGAAAGTCAAACTAAACTACTAGCTAAAGAACTTATTAGCTCTCTCCTCTGTCTTAAAGTGTTCACGAGTCGTCTTAATAAGCTTATTAAATAAGTACCCCTTATTTTAGAGGTACTAGTAGTAGTACGAACTAGTTCCGTCTCGTAGTATCGACAGAAAGGCTCGGTTTTAGACTTTAGTCTTAACTAATACTCTCTAATATAAGTCGGCGAAGATGTGGAGCTTCTTATTTAAGTGGTCCTTGTCTCTGTTATATTAGAGCTCCTTAGTATATATCTTAGTAAGGTTTACTAACGATTTTGCTTAGTCTAAGGTTAATAGATTTATAATATATTATAATAGCCGAATCGGCTCTATATATAGTCCGGTAGTTCTAGGAACTTCAAATAGTAGTAATAACCCGTCCCGTGAGTATATTACTAGCGTTAGTGTGGGATTCAGTAACGTGTAGTTATTTAATCTCTATAAGTAGAGATTACTTAGGGGATCTTTCTTAGAAGTAAATAAGAACTCCTTCTTTAGGACTATAAGTAAGGGGGTTATATTATATAAATCCTCGACTTTATCTCCTTTAATAAGGGAGATCTTAAGTGATCTTAATAGTTAAATCGTCTTTGTAAGCTTTACTCTTGACCCTTCTAAAGGAGTGTCTTCCTCCACGGAATAAATGACTACCTTTAGTTAGTATTATAGAGACATTAGGCATTAATTTTATTAAAGTGTTATTAGAAATAGCAGTAGTAGGCGAGAGACTAATTCCTAGAGGTGATTCGGTATTGATTCAGGGTAGTTTCGAATTTACATTTCTACTTAGTCTCCTGGCCACACATTCTCCTTAGCTTATACTACTTCTACTAAAGTATATGCCGTCCTCGTCCCCTTTCCTCGTTATACAAACACACTAAAGGCTCGTAAGTCGTCCTTAAGGTATATATATTTTATAACCTTAATTAATTTAAACTCGTTTACTGTCTAATCCTTAAAATACTCCTAAAAGTCTTAGAAAAGGAATTCTCCCTTAAGATAACTATTGTAGTAAGCCTCCTAAAACTTTCGCGAGTATATTATTACGTCTCCCGTGAAAATTAAACTAAGATCTAGTGTTGCCGTATTATTAAATGTTTCCGGAGTCAACTTTAGCTCTGCCGAAGTATCCGCTATTGTGTCGGATTTGATTCGTAAGTGATTTAGTAAGTTCTTAGATAGGTTTCTTAAAGGTCTAAAGTTCTGGATTTAAGGATGTTAAATTAACAGTCTTCGTAAAGTAACTGTCGTATTATAATAGCTCTTCTCTGACGTGTAGTCGTCTTAATTGAGTCTCAAGAGAGAAGTTGCCTTCCCTTTATAATCTGGAAAAGGTAAAATGCCCTTTAAGGAAAATATAGTAAAGTACTCTTTAAGTTAAAGCCTAGAATCCGCTCTATAGCCTAAGACCTTTTCTGTCTGTGGTAAGGTTGACGATATAAGCTTGCTACTAATTAGTGTCGGTATAGTACTAGTTTATATACTACGCCGCAAGTATAAATATATTTAAAATGCGAGTATAGTAACAGAGTAATAAATAGTTAGTTCAAAAATCTGTATATATTCTAAAAGAGTGTGAGGAGAGCCAGACTATATATTACGAAACCTCACTGAATCTCCACCGAAACCAGTCCGGCTAGGCTCTGACCCCTGACTTTGACCCGCACCCCCTTTTCCAGACCGAAGTATGCTTATGCAGGGACCTGTGGACTAACATAGAGAAAGCTAGATATTCTCTCGCGATTAACCTGCCTTACTACAACTTGACGCGCGCCCTGTTTCGAACGCATATCTAATCAACAAATTAATTAATAACTTCAAACACCCCTTAACCCCACCTTACTACTACTGCCGACCTCTCCCCCTCGTCGGCGAAGCTCCAGAGAAAGGAGCGCCCCTATACGGCTAGGGTTTACCGACACTACCCTTATCCCTTCGGTCGAGACTCTCTCGGAGGAGCCAGAAAGCTTTAACAGATTCGACTTAGACTTAGAGGACAAACCCTAGCGTTTCTTTGACGCATCGCTAGAGCCTACTAATATAAAGGGCCTTACCCCCGCTTAATAAGCTAAGGTAAATCAGCTGATTAAGGACTCTATTAGCTCTGCTGTCACCGCCGCTGTCACATAGGCCCTTACTTAATATGCCGCTAATAACCCTCGTTAAGAGACTCGCACTCCTTCCCCTTCTTTTGACCGGTTAACACGTGCTCTTATAGCCTATCTTTAGCCAACCGCCGACTATTATTTACTGAAGCTAGATATGTCGATCTGAGCAGTAGAACCTTTTAAGGTTAAATACCCTTAACTCCCCTTTAGCGATTATAAGGGAGATATTAAATATAATACTTAAAAGATAAAAATAAAGTTATTCCTAAAGGAGTACTCTAGTAACTTTAAGAACAGGATATCCTAAGTTAAGGCTTACTTCTAGTGTACCGCTAGCGAAGCTAAGACTATTATCCTTTAATACATAAACCCTAACTATATTAAAACCTTTAATATAGTAGCCGACGTATTAAAGGCGTTAGACCAGCGATTCTTCGACTATAACCGGGTCTAAGCCGCTAAGAGACTCTATAACTAACTTACTATAAGAAATATAACGTATAACGACTTCTAAATCAAATTTACGTTATATACAGTCACGGGCAAAATCACTCGCGCCCGCTAGTTCGAGGATGTGTGTGAAAAAGTATCCCCGACCCTAAAACGTATAATTTATATTAAGAAGTACAAGATAAATAATAATTACACCGCTCTTAACGAGTTCTTAGCTATTACGGACTAAGAGAGCCGTAATATTACTTTAGAAGAAGCCGCATCGACCCGCAAAGCTTAGCCTAGTATAGCCTTTAACACTAACGACTCGCGCGGCATCCTAAAGAAGGAGAACTGACGTGCTACCTCCCCTATGCCGGCTATTACGGCATAGAGACCCCCAACCCCGACTCCTAGACAGTCGTTAAATGTCCGCTAGCGTACGCCCTCTCCTTCGCTTACCTTGCGCCGACCTAAGTCCCCTATACCTCCTCTTACACCTAGGGACGTCTCTTCCGACACTTGTCTCTATTATAATAAGACCGGCCATTAGGCTAACGACTGTCCTAAGCGCCGTAGAGACTAGGCTCTCGATAAGTCGATTTCCGAGCTAATCGTTAGTAAAGATTTAAAGACTAACGAGCTATTAAAAAACTCTTAGGCCGTAGCAAAGACTCATACCTTAGTATAGGCCACAACTTATAAAAGGACTTAGTATTTAATTTCTATACTTTTATTAAAAGATAATAATTCTTAGTTAGTATTAAACTAAGAAAGAATAAATTCTTTATTAAGACACTTACATATATTAATAGCAAAGCTAATATTTTTAGTACTATTAAAACTTCTTTCGTATACTAACTCGTCAAGTAATTTAATATTTCCTTTATATCCCTCCCTTAACTAATTGTCCTAACTAGCTATAATAGCCGGAAAGGCAAGCTAATCGACACGGCCGTCTTACTTACCTTAACAATCGACCGCCGGCGAATCAACTTCCCCTTTCTAGTGACTGACCTAGGAAATACTAACGTCTTAATTGGCCGGAAGTTCCTAGAGTACTACGACCTAAAGTAGTCGTATATTAAGAACCGCAACTGACTAGAATAGCTATTAAATATGCCTATCTAATTATACTTTAACTAACGAGTCTTCGTTGACATTAACTGTTTTAATAAGCTAATTGTTAAGTCTTATTAGCTTAATACGAAACAAAGGGATACTCTTATAAATATAAATAACTACCGCCGGAGGTAAGTCAAGCTCGCGGCGCTCGATAATTCCCCTAAGACAAAAGTCTCTATACGACCTATCGCTAACGTCTCGCCGACTTGACCCTCGAGCTTCGCTAAAGAGGTTAAGGAGCGCTTACGTATTATAAAAGATTAATTAAACCCTCTAACATCCCGTGATCCGGGATTACTACTTAAAGACAGGAGAGCCTATAAAGCCTCCCTAGCGAATCACTAGCTAAAAGCGCTTATTATAAAGATTTTCCTTATATTAATAGCGGCAATATTTACGACGTACTTCCGACCTAAGAAATCTAGAAGAAGTAAAGTAAAAACCTTCGTAACATTAGTATATAAGATCGACTAAGAGCTAACTCATCGCCGGCGAGAGGCCTTAGACTAATTAAGTGTCGAGCTCGTATTAATAAATAAAGACTTAACTCTAGAGGAGGCCTTAGAGGCTAAGTACGCGCAAGATAACGAGCTAATAAATAAGAAGCTCCTGGCAGAGTATTAAAAGTATACTCCTCTCTTTTCCTAGTGAGCCTTAGACAAGTTATTAGTGTACTACTAGGGCGTAGACTACTGGATCGAGCTTACTAAGGAGAACGACTTGTCCTTTAAACCTCTTTAGCGTATAACTAAAGAATAGTTATTAAAGACTAAGCGGTATATTATTGACAACTTACACAAAGGCTTTATTAAGCCCTCTAACGTATTATACGCGGCCCTTATTCTCTTTACTAAAAAGGCCGATGGTAGCCTCCGACTATATATCGACTATCGGAAGCTAAATGCTTTGTCGAAGAAGGACTTATACTTGATTCTACTAATTAATAAGATAATAGCACGTATTTATAAGGCAAAGGTCTTTATAAAGCTCGATATTTAATAAGCCTTCTACTGTATTTATATGTCCCTTAAGAGCGAAGACTATACGACCTTCTATACACGATATAGTATATATAAGTATAAGGTCCTTCCCTTTAGCCTTACTAATAGACCGGCGACTTTTTAGTAGTTTATTAATAATATCCTTATAAAACACCTCGACGACTTTTACGCGGCTTATATAGACGATATCTTTATATATTCGTCTACTCCGGAGGAATATAAGATTTATATTAAGAAAATTATAATAATATTACAGGTACACGGGCTCTAGGCCGACATTAAGAAGTCCGAGTTTAATATATAAAAGACGAGGTTCTTAAGATTTATTATTAGCATCGATAGTATAGAGGTAGACCTAGAGAAGATTAGTGTAATTAAGGACTAGTAGTACGCTAATAATATACAGGGTATATAAAGTTACTTTAGTTTTTATAACTTTTACCGCCGGTTTATTAAGGATTATAGTCGTATTATACGACCCCTCACGATACTTACTAAAAAGGACGTTCCCTTCGTCTTCGACAACGCTTATAAGAACACTTAAAAAACTCTCTAGGAAGCCCTTTAGTTTACGCCGGTTCTTTACTATTACGACCTTACTAAATAAACACGGCTAAAGACTAACTCTTCCGACGGAGTCGTCGCTGGGATTCTATCTTAATTATAAGAAGACGGCACCTTTTACCCCGTGGAATACTTCTCTAAGACTATAACGGACCCTAAGCTTAATTACTTAATCTATAACAAAGAAATACTAGCGATTTTCTAGTTATTTAAGTAATATCGCCTAGAGCTCTTAAGTGCCTAGAAAAATGTCCTTGTTTATATAAACTACTGAGCCCTAAAGTACTTTATAACTACTAAGGACTTTACGGCTAAGTAGGCTCGATGGGCTAAGTTCTTTATAGACTTTTATTTCACAATTATATATTATACTAAGACGACTAATACTTTGGCTAATACTTTGTCTCGACGGGATTAGGACTTTACGGCTACAGAGGCACGTAAGCGGGCCATCCGTAGTTAATAGCTAATTCTGACTAACAAAATTAACTCGCGAGTCGCCGGCGACCTTTAACTCTCCGCCGTCGATCCTATAGACGCTTATATTAATGTCGTAGAAACGATACCCCTAGCACTTATAGAGGCTATAATCCCGGATCACGATATTAAGACACGTGACGAGCCAGAGCTAGAGCCAGAGCCGGAGCCTGAGCCTAATATAAGAATACTAATCGACCTGGAGACGCCTACCGCGGAAGAGCTAGACCCTAACTCTATAATAGCCTACGATATCGCAGAATACGATATTATTAATTAAGTGCTCTTAGCTAATAAGTCGTCTCCCTCGCTAGAGCCTCTCTAATAAAAAGCTAAGGAGTAGTCGTTAAATTACGAGCTAATAAACGACAAGTTACTTTTCTAAGGCCGCCTAAAAGTGCCCTTAGAACTATTAAAGCTTCGTATAATACTCATTTACTATGTATATTCTTAACCTTTAGTAACGTATACGGGAATCAGAAAGATAAAAGTATTACTAAGTCGGAAATACTATTAAAATGGCCTTACTACGGACATAGCTTAATACGTGGTAAACTGTAGTTACTCCCGACAAAAGGCTCGTAGGGATAAGACTCTTAGTTTCTTACACCCCCTACTAATCCCTGCTCGGCCGTACTAACACTTTATAATAAACTTTACGAAGCTACTACTAAACAAGTACGGCTATAACTTCGCTATAATTATCGTCGACCGCTTATTTAAAAAGCTAGTCTTAATACCTTACAACGATATAATTACGGCGAAAGGTATAACTATCTTCTTCCTCGTCTATTAAACTTAATACTTTAGTATACCGGACTTTATTGTCTTAGACTAAGGGCCCCAGTTCGTCTCCTCTTTCTAGAAGGAGTACTGTCGTATCCTCGGGACTAAGGTAAAGTTAATTACGGCATATAACCCGAACGTCGACGGCTAAATAGAAGTAACGAACTAATATATTAAATAATAGCTCCGTCCTTTTTATTATTATTATTAAGATAATTAAAGCGACCTCTTACTAATTATAAATATTACTTAACTAACGTTATTACACGAGTCCTTAGGCCGCCTGTCTCCTTTCTAACTACTTAATAGCGTTAAGCCAAGGACTTCCTAGGACTTAGTTAACTTAAAACCGCTAACTATAGTAATAAAGAGACTTAACCGCGAGGAGGCTCTATAAGTAGCCTTACGAATAAAGGAAGTTATAGAAGTCGTATAGTCGTCCCTAAAGGACTAATAAGAGAGAATAAAACGACTAACGAATCGTGAACGACGCGCTATCGATTAGGACGTTAGCGGCTTAGTACTAGTCGACACTTAGAACTAGAACGTTAACCGACCTTTAAGGAAGTTATCTGACAAGTAATACGGCCTTATTAAAGTAATCGCTAAGGAAGGAGAAAGCTAGAGAGTTAAGTTACCGGAGGACTAATTAATTTACCCTGTTTTTCACTCGCACTCGCTCTATAAGTACGTCGACAACCCCTTGCCGGGACAAGCTAAAGTTACGCCGGCACTTATCTAGTTACTGCCTAAGTAAGATAAGTGGGAAATTAAAGGCATTCTTGGCTTTAAGGTCATGCGAAACAAGCTATTTTATCACATTAAGTGGCTAGGCGCCGACGAAGACTTAGAGTAATACTTATATTCGGATACTATAATAGCTCTATATATAATTAAGAGGTTCTACTTAGAGTATCCGAATACTAAAGGCCTACTAAGAGCTCTCCCTAAGTGACTAGAGGCCTATAACGCTAGTATCGACGATTATAACGACCTCGAGGACGACATAGTCATAGCTACAACTGCGCGGACGCAGTTTTTTTAGAGGGGGGGGTAATATTACGACCTACGATGCGCCTCGTATTCTAACCGACACGGGCTCGTAGTATCGCTAGCTATGCGACGGCGCTAAGCCAGATAGGGAAGACTAAGTGGCGAGCCTGCGACATATTGACGTGAATGGCACTTGACTGCGCTAGGCCCCATTAGGAGGGTCCTTCATGTATTTATACTCGAGCTCCCCCTTTACGAAGAGCTCTCCTTTTCTCCTTGTCTTTTCTTCTCGATTCTGAGCGTAGCTAGAGGCCCAAATACAAAGCTAGAGTCAACTCGCCGTATCAACCTCTTGCCAGCCGTAACACTTAGCTATTACACGCTTTAACCGAATCGTGAATAGCTTCAGTTTTGCCTAATTAATAGGCTAAATAAGACAGTAAGTGATAGTGGGGGGATTGCGATTTAAGCGAATCGGACAGACTTGTGGCCATCCACTGTACTAAGGTATGAATCGCCTCCTTCCTCCTAACCTTCTCTCTTAGGGGTCTAAACCTTCTTTATACCTTCTCCCTCGATCTCCACCTCTTAGAACTCTCCTTCTCTTATAAAGCCAAAGCATCGAACCCCGCACTTATCATAAAATAACTAATGTCTTATACTCTCGAAGCACATGTAGTCGCTAAGATCCTTAAAAGGGTTTGCGGGAGATAAGAGTAGAAAGTCGTCTAGAGCAGACATCAAGCAGAGGTGGAAAAATAACATCTTGTGGCAAGTGCTACAGTTACACTTTCGGATGCGGATTGTGGATGTTCATAGTTCGGGTTTCGTATAGATAATGAGTGGGAGAAGAGTAAGGTGTACTATGTATTTCGTAAAGCCACAATGGCAGGAGCCTTTGTATAGACGCTGGGTGGGAGTAGATACATTATCTGAAGTGGCAGAGTCTTGTGTCTTCGAGGTATTTGCCAGTTTTGAGGGATCTAGAGGTTATCAGATGGAGGTGTTTGTTGACAAAAGGTAGCCAACCTACTGAGCTGATTGGCTATCTCGTTGACGGCGTGCTTGATCCGGGTCGTATTAAGAGACATCTTGAAGCTGATCGATGGCTGGGTTATCTGTGGTGGTATGAAAGTATAACAGGAAATACTAGAAGTACTCCTATTGGTATAATAGCAGATTGGGAAGATGAAGATGGAAACAGAAGAGGAGGAGCAGAGGAGGAGAGATGAGGTTAGGGGCACTGAGTAGTTATATTAATACGTGATGGAAAATGGCCGGACTCATTTTCTCCTTGCTTACTATGCCGTACTTTACCGTATTGTCGATCGTGGCTGACCCAGGGGTTTGTCCTGTTACCTTTCTAAGTTGCGATCCTCGGTGTTGCAGCTCCAAGAGCGTCGTTTCCATTCTGGGAGAAGAGGGCGGGGCATGCGGGGCATGAGAACGCGAGGCAGGAGCGGCGACACGTGATGAGGATGGGCCAAAGTGGATCCATCTCACGCGGGAAGGAGCCGAAGGAAGGAATTGGATGGAAGCTTTTGCTCGGCGAAGTATTTTTTGTGGGCCAGGCAAAAGACTGAAGGAAAACACCGCGAATCGAAAGACGAGAAAGAAAACAGGATTGTGAGGAAACTGCATTCTGAAATGTCCTTAAAGTAATTGAGTACTTTGAAAACTACATGTTAGTAATTCTGGATTAATTAATCTCGTGTTCCTTGGGCTCTAATTGAAGGTACAGTCCTTAGCCCGGCCCTCAAAAAATACCTCGCCGAGTATCCGGGCCGGAGCAGGGGAGTCAGTTTGAGCTTGACATCGTCAAGCCTCGCGAGGTGCCTCCATCTCCTGTCCTGCGTACTCCCGCCTAACCCTCTACCAGCTTTGGCAGACATCAAGTGGAAAAAGCGGATGCCAGCATCATCTGCCGGTGCCAATACATACGTACCAATGATTCATAAGTCTCGATCGAATAGTCGACTCTAAGACAAGCACTTCCTAGCTACTTTCAACACATCAACCAGTCCAGTGGCTGCCACATTCCTTTATTATGCTCGTAGATCTTCTCGTTCTTCCTCTTGTCGTTTCTATCATGCCTGCTCTTTGCTAATCATTTGTTCTGCAATACGTTTCGAAATTGCATGCCCACTGTGTTACTTCCTCAAGTCCTTTCCAATCATAACCCGATCAGAAGAAACTCTTAGTAGCAATGGCGCTATCCGTGATGGTAGTGATGGCGAAAACTTCAAAGAAAGGCCACTAATAGAGAAAGCCCTTCCTTCGTTGCGATCTCCGTGGATAGTAATAGAATGGAAGTTATGGACGAGGACGCTTGTCACTTTTTGCGTTCTACTAGTCGCTATTGTCATAGGAATCCTATCGATTTACTAGGGAGCTGATCATTCTTTATAGTTTAACTTTCTAGTTTTTGCGGTTACCGTAATTGATTTCGATAGAGCTAAGTTAGCTCATATATTTAGTAAATATTAGCTGCGGAAAAAAACTGCGAATCCGAAAATAGCCCTAGGCTACGTTTCTAAGCTAGGTTCAAAATACAACTATTCGAACGAAAGGACATTATATATATTAAAGCAAGAGGATTTCTGGTTTAGTATTATCATTTAGTTAAATGCTACAACCGCTATGAACTACGCCTGCAACACCGGAAATACCAGTTACGACTTAATAGTAGGTGTTGACCACCTACTATCTCACCCACTCGATAGTGGGGGAAAGCAAAGTGTCCGCGGTAAGTAAAGGTGTCCGCGCTCGGCATTTGCCGCCTCACTAATTTATTAGTAAACCCCGCTAAATTCTCCCCTCTTTAAATGTCTTTCAAGGATAACTTCACTTTGGCTAATACATTTTTTTGATCTAAATTATAGCTCGACTCAGAGGTGGCCCTAAGAACATTCTTGATCGTGATTTACCTAAAGAAGACAAGCTTAAGCTAGCTTTATAGTACCTCCGCGATAATAAAACTAAAGAACCTTACTCTGCCGCTCGAATCTACTATTTGTCGAAGCCGAATACGTTATAAAAGAGATAAAGAAGAGAAAGAAATAAGAAAAATAAGGCGACGAAGTCAAAACGTAATAGCCACAACAAGATTCTTTCGGAGGCATAAGAGAAGGCTATAATTATATATATTACTAATTAAGTAATTAATAGAGGCAAAGGAGCTATGAAATAACTAGTATACAACTATATAATATAGTTATAAAAACAAGATAAAAAGCTAGAGCCTTTAAGAAGATAGTATTACTAATAGATAAAGGAAAACAAGGTAATTCACACTATAAAGACAAAGCCTATAGCCTCATACTGAGTCGATATACACCTAAAGAAGTCCTTAGAGTAGTAGTTCCGTAAAGAGCTTATACCGGCCATTAAACACTGTCAAATTAAGCCTAGAGAGAGGCATAGAATATTAAATATAGACGAGAAAGGTGCTTATGTTTATATGCCGGCAGGAGAAGAAGTTGTTATACTAATTAGAATTAAAGAGATATATACTAATATTCTAGAGAATTATATGTCTATTATTATAATCGAATGTATTCGAGTAGACAGAATAGCCATTTCACTTATAATTATCGTCAAAAGCAAGCTAATTATAGCGGATTAGTTTTCGGAGAATATATCCGGTTTAAAGGTAGTTACTGTTTCTAAGTCAGGATATATAAACGACGGAATTACTATAGCCTGGCTCGACTATTTCATTAAATATAATAATTATAGACTTAGTAAACTATGGCACCTTCTTTTACTTAATAGTTAACTTTACTATGAGGCTAATTAAATTATCTTAAAAGTAAAGGCAAATAAGATTTAGATTATTAAGTTTCCTTCTTATTAAACTTATATCTTATAATTATACGACATTAGTTGTTTTCGACAATAGAAGAGATTTTAATAAGTAGCCGTAATAGACGCCATTTGTGCTTTTAACCTAAAATACAACTTATATTACTTCTTTTGTAATCTCCTAGAGATTCGTAAAAAGACGTTTATAATTTAGTCTATTAAACACGCCTTCAAACACGCAGGAGTATGGCCAGTCGACTTCAAACAGGTGAAAAAGAAGTTAAAAGAGTACAAAAAGAAGACTAAAAAGGACACTAGTTTGAGGTTTCTTAATTACGGCCATTCCGACTCTAAAAATATAACTAAAAATGACGCAGATATTAAAGATACGACGAATTAAGCTTAATTAGATTAACGACTATGACAAGAATACGACTTACCTTTACTTGCTTATAAACCTCTCGCCTTATATAGTCAAATATCGCAAGAGCTCAACGAGCTTACGCTAAAGATTAGAGACGCTCTCTCCTCTCCCTCACGTGCGCGATTCGACGATATTTCTCCTACTATATATATATACTTTACGCGAGGCAGTTTATATGAAATAGAGGTTTAATAAGCTAAAGCTAAATAAGTTGCGTTCTATAAGAAGAAGCTTACGACGCGTGTAAGTCTATAAAAAGGCGGTTCACTTCTAGTATCTACGGCGCTAATAAAGATCAAACTCAAGGAGATAGAATTGTAGGGAGTAATACTTAAAAAAGCTCGTATAGTGTTAGCCAAAGAAGAAAAGAAGATAAGAGATAAGCTTTAAGCTAAGGGAATACTTAATTAAAAAGCTAAACAAAAAAGAAAAAAGTTCGTAGAATAATAATAACGCCTAGAGCTCCTAATACTCTCTTAATACCTTACACTAATACGAGACCTTTAAAAAAAGCTTACTTAAGAAGAGATTAACGCTCGGAATCAACGCCTACTTCCCCTATAAGATAAACTAGCTCACAAGTAAGTTAAATTTAACACTATTATAACTAAAGATATAATCGAATTCGCCCCTCCTAATATACTTATTAACCTCGCGATCTTAGAAGACGAGCGTGTATTTAAGATTAAGAAGAATCTATTAACTTCTATATAAATTAATAACGATTCTAATACTAAAGATAATGATTCTAATATTATTCTACTATCCTTACCCTTTAGGCGCATGTCTTTGAAAGATAAAGACGACGACGAAGATAACGCTAATATTTGCTCTTCTCTACTACTAAGATTAGTAACCTTAATTAATTTTATTAAAGGGAATATAAATTTTATTAGATTTAAGTAGTCAGTTAATATTTAGTTAATTTTACATATTATTAGAATTTGTAGTAGTCCTAAAATAAAGAGTTGTCTAAGTTATAATATAAATTTTAATGCGAGCGCGGACACCTTTACTTGCCGCGGACACTTTACTTTCCCCTACTATCGAGCGGGTGAGATAGTAGGTGGTCAACACCTACTATTAATAGGCTCGATACACCTTATCTACGAAAAAGGTCGGAATACTTTAATTATCAATGACTTGGCATATTCGAAGATCCTCGTCTTTATAAATGATTTTGTTTTGAAGTTCGCTAAACAGAAGCAGAGCTTACTCTGGATAATAAATAGCGGGGACACTACCGCGTTGGAGAGACAGGTCGAGAATCCTATTCCGATATGATTTACTATTTACAATACGGCGCCATATATTCCCAGTATAGCAGAAGCAGCCACAGAGATCGGAACAATTTGTAAGTTCATTTACTTCTTTATAATGGCGAGACTAATATGTCTGCAGACCTAATCATTATATCTTTCGTTTCCGTTCTGATGTTTGGCGCCCTTAGCGAAAACATAATAGGAAAGGTACCCCTCGTCCGATACTACATTTATCGCATAACCGTTTTACCCGTCCTTTACTTCTTTCTCTCACTAATCTACTTCGAGAAATTATATAAAGTATTAGGATATGTGATCTACTAGATGCTGTCCTGGTGTGCAATAATAGCTTTTGGTTTGGTCGTAGAGAACGTGCATAACGTCGTGAGACTACCACTTACACCCGTATTTTTGTCTTCTGGGTAATTTCCAATGTTGTAATAGGATTCTATCCCATCGAACTATTGAGCAACTTCTACTAATGGGGACTGGCTTAGCCTTTGCGACATGACCTGATCGGCGCGAAGGCCATTCTCTTTAGAACCAAGAACTTATTAGGATTAAACTTAGGCGTGTTGCTTGCGTGGGTCGGAGTCAGTCTCGCGTTGCAACCTTTTGCGATTTGGGTGCAGATTAAAAAGATGAAGAAGTAAGCAAAAGCGCATAGGCGGGAGGTACTAGAGAGGGTTTACAAGAAAGTGTCAGAGAATGAGCAGGAGTGAGGCTCAGGTTGTGGTTAGGATACACCTTTTCACGGATGAGCTCTGGCTTGGGCCGCAAAATGAGCTGTCTGTAAAGCTACAAAATGTTTTCGACATCGCTTCTCTCACTTTATATTGCACTTTCGTTTTGTGGCTCAGGTGGTGTATCGCTGTGGCTTGGGATCATCGCGATCATTAGAGAGAAAACGCCTCGGGGCCCGTTTTGGGGAAGTGAGGCTGAACCGAAATCATGCATCCCCTTTACCAGCCTTCTCTATTTCCTCGCGACCTCATTTCAAAAGAACCAACTTCATCTCATCCTTAAGTACTTGGTGTCCATCCACTTTTTCCCGAAATGGAACTTCACTACCTCCTCTTGTTCCTCCTGGCCCACATCATCGCTGCCCAGGCGGCCGATGTCAAAACCATCAGCATCGCTACTTCAAACTACTATCTCGTATCAAGAAACTGCGTCAAAGACTGCCTGTGGTCGTCAGGAAATTAGATCGGAGGAGTCATCGGCTGTTCAAGTCCATATTACAACCAAATGCTACTGCAACGCGAACCTCGCCAGCTCAGCAACCTCATACCTCAGCAGCTGCGCAATCAAATACTGCACTTCCGAGCCCGACGCAGCAACCGCCGTGAATGTCTACGCAGGGTACTACTCGGGTGCCGGCTACCCCATCGGCGAAGCCAACGTCGCGACTCAGACCACTACCCAAAATGCAGGTGGTGATGCAGTGACCAAAACGAGCCTTACGATTGTGACGGCGACGAGTGTGTCGCCTACTATCTCTGCCGGCACGTCGGCATCTCATCATACTCGTGGAGTCGTCCTCGGTGCGATTCTGTGTGCGGCTTCGAGTCTTGTGTTGTGGTGCTGAGTTCGTAAAGGAGGTTCGGGATCGACGACGCTGATAACGGGACCTACGACGGCGAAAGGTCCGTCTGCGACGGTGATTGTTAATAAGTTTTCGACTCTGTGGACTACGGTTCCGCCTACTGGGACGGCGAATGCGAGATTGAGTGGAAGTGGCGGATCGGGGTATTCAACTTCGGATAAGATTGCGTTGGGTGTTGGGATAGGGTTTGGGGTTCCGGCTACACTCGCTGCTGTTTTCATGTGCGTTAGGGGGTTCAGAGGGCAGCATGTTTGAGACTTTCCTTGGGAAACTTGTTGATGTATTCGCTTGGTCGAGGATACGCGCTACTTGCATATCTGGATAGAGTGTGCGGGGGATACCCCTAATGGATTTTTCTGATTACAGTTGTATTTGGTTTATTGGTATTCTCAACAATCTATATTCTGTATTATGCGAGCGGTAGGGGATTATTAGCAGAACTTGCGGAGTGTCAGTACAAGGTACAAATCGAGGCGACGGGCGACCATTCACGTGGCCTGCAGTCACGCTAATGCACAGGTCCCAGAACATTCACCGGTCGACAGCCTCACTTGTTTAAAAGACGAAATTTGAGCTCTTCCGCTTCTACGAATCCTTAACTCTTGATTTTTGCGACTCGGGCTGGGTTAATTCAGCAATGCAAAGTACAGAGACCGTCATCACTATGGCGCAAGGTTCCCAATCCACTGCGCATCAGATTGGCAGCAAGGTAAGCTCCACAGCCCTGCCAAAGCTGCTCAAGGCTGGTTGCTTAACCTAACACCTCACAGGATGATATTTCCGCGGGAGGTTTCATCCGTCTCGCGCCCAAAACTCACGATATATCTCTCGCTAGCGAGCATATTCCTAATTTCTCTCGCTTAACAAAGGACTTAAACAGTGCAGTCCAGGCTGCCTGGCCTCATCGGCATGGCATTAGGTACAAGAAAGTGGAGGTTCTACTTTTAAGGTGGGCGGATGACGATTTGGGCGTGTTGACAGAATTGGAAGACTTGGAACATGTCTTTGTCGACTTGTATTTCTACAACGTCCAGAAGTATGACATCCCAAGCGAGAAGCCTGACAATGCCCTCACACGAAGGGTCCTTGACTTTTTGGATCAAGATGGAGAGGAAACTTTGTTCATCCTGTATTATGCTGGTCATGGGAGAAATGGTTCACAGTACGATGAGGGAACACTGTGGTACGCGTGAGTTGAATTGTATTCATCGAAGATTGCGCAACATTAACCGAAGCCAGGAACCGGAGCGCTGGGTCTCCGTACCTACCCGCCAGAGGTATTCAATCCAAATTTGAAGAAGCTTATGCGGATACCCTCCTACTCTACGACTGTTGCAACTCTGCAGCTACGACTACCTCGCCGTCCTGTCGAGGCCATAAAGGTGTAACCGAGGTCATGGCTGCCTGTGGCTATGAGGCCATTGCTGCAGAAGTTGGAGAGCATTCGTTCAGCAACGCTTTAATCCAAGTGCTCGCATCTGCATCGAAGGACTTGCCGATATCTGTTGCCGAGATCCATTCTCGTGTCGTTAGCCGGTTGAAATGCTGGTCTCCATCTCTGGTTAAAGACGATAAGGGACAATATCAGGAAGATCAGACTGGTAGACTGGCGCGAGAACGTGTTGTTCGAAAGACTCCGATATATGGTATTTTGTGCGAAACTGTACCTCGACGCAGCATTGCGCTTGGCCCCCTCAAGTCACCCAACACCCCGTCGAAGACTGTTGGGTCGTTGCCGTCCGATTGCTCATCACTAATCCAGTCGGATGGAACAACAGCTTCAAACAAGCATCCCACGGCGCTATCAAATCCGAGAAAGAGAAAGTTCTCCGAAATAGACACGAACAGAGAGAATAACGCGGCTGTTCCCCAGATTCTGCTTGCGATCCGTCTTGACACGGAAGAAATCGATGTTGCCGCCTGGAAGGAATGCTTACTTCGGCAACTCCCTTCTGAAGTGCAAGAGATCAAGATTGAAGGCGTCTACAAGAGTTTTTCAACGCTTCTGCTTTTGAGTGTGCCACTTTCGGTATGGGATTTGCTTCCAAGTAACACCGCGTATAGTTTCATTGGATTTGTTACTTCAGACAACCTGGCTTTTGCGGATGCATTTCACACAAAAGGAGCGCGTATTCCGACGTTGGACCATGGAGAGATATCTCCCGCACCCATTAATTCCAAGATGGAAGACTTAGATGGTCTGAATATGAGTGAGGATGCTGGGCATGATAGCCCATCGACACTTCCTATTGAATCATCCATTCCCGAAGGCGTCGTTAGAATGAAAAGCGAATCGAAGCCGCCGATCAAGAGCAGTCTCAAAGTAGAACGACTGCTGGAGACGGAGATGCCTAAGACTCTCAAGTCTAACCATTTCTCTGGAGGTAATGAGCTGAGTCAAACCTTGCCACTGGAGCCAAACCCAAAGCAAGCAAAATTACAGCAGCAAGATGAAAGTACTAGTCTATTGCTTACAAAACAACTCGGGGAAGCGGAGATGTGTCGCCTGGAAGCCATCAACCCCCCCTTCGCAGGTACTACTCATTTGGGTGTAATACAAACCGGGAGCTTTCAATCGGCATACGTCAACCCCACGAAGGAAAAACACAAAAAGCCCCGTGCATCGAAACCTAAAATCAAACCGGGCTGTGTAACGTGCCGGGTAAGCATAAACCGCTATATTCTGGTAAAGAGGTGTTGGGTTGGTGATCGGTGCTGATTCGTGATGCAGGCCCGTCGAGTGAAATGTGACGAGACAAAGCCTCATTGCCTTCGGTGTCAGAAGTTCGGTCGCTTATGTGACGGATACGTACCTGTCACACAGAACCGTACACATCAGTCGCAACCTCGAATCTTCACGGCGCACTCTAGAGCGATCCCTTACAGCCCCTCAGTGTCTATCCATACTACTGAAGAGGAGTTTCGGTATTTTCAAATCTTCATAGAGCGCCCCGCGCACGAGATACCTGGATTTTTCGATGCGAGCCTCTGGACTCATATCATACCTCAAGCTTCGCATACTTTCGAGTCCATACGGCATTCAGTCAATTCTTTGGGAGCACTCTATAAAGCTTTTGAAGAAGCACCTGGTCCAAACCTAAAGGTCATCGTCATTCAAGCGATTGGAAAGAAACATCGTGAACAGGCAATTCTCCAGCACTTGAGGGCCATTCAAGCCTTGAACAAGTACATAACGTGCTCTGCGAGCCCTCAATTGAGGGTAGCACTTTTGGCGAACCTGCTTTTCATCTGTTTTGAGACACTGCAGGAAGAACATGCGTCAGCCGTCCAGCAGCTAGTCGGTGGCCTCAAGATTCTGCGATCATACTACAGTGGGCAACCTCGATCGACACCTTGGATACCTGCTCTCAAAAATCACAGTGACACTCTTTCACACAAAAAGTTGTGCACGGCATTCGTAAACTGGCAGAAGGACGTCTCACTTGCAAGAGACAGAGCAATTGCCAATTATGTCGAGGAGTATCTTGAGGGTGTCATCGTCCATCAAGTCCCACATGCGGACTCTCAGGACACGCTTCAATTCCCCAAGAATAAAAGTACTGGCACAGTCAGTACACCAAATGAGATTCAGCAGATACCTTCACCGAGATCCACCGGAGAAGACCCGGAGCTGGATACCGCCGATTTTCAGAAACACTATTCCTTGTTCCTCGGTCTCGCTAAGGATAAAGTTGAAGAATCTCCTGGCGAAGACCAGCGCCATATGGATGACTCGATATCATCGACCTCCCAAGATGGTGCTTCCTCATATCCCACATCTCGTAGACCGTCGACGACATTTTCTGTGTCCACAAATATAAGCGCAGGCACTCGTACTACGCTTTCAACTATGCCTCGTTTATATCCATCGTCTACAATGGGAGTATCGGATCACGACGTGTCAAGGCAATCTGGCTCAGAAGCTCGAACCGGTCCTCTTGAACCCTATCACACCACACATCCAGGTCCAATACTTCACAACGATGAGAAAATCGAGGAGACATTGGTACGAACGTTCATGCGATTGGATGGAAGCAGTACTTTCTTCGGGATGGTGCCTGGAATCCCGCCGCTAAAATGGGACGTTCAAAATGCCTGGTCAGATCCGATTCCGGCAGCACCCTTCAAGGATATCCCTTCTGCCCATCTCTGTTGGGACTCCATCATGGATCGTGCTCTCAGTTTCTATCGCCGTATAAATTTCAATCAGAATTACTACCCATTTCTACAGGATTCAGTTGAAAATGTCAGAGACGAACAAGCAATGTTCTTACAACAACTGAATGACTTTCGTATTTGCTTCACACCAATTCTCGAAGAATCGCTGACTTCGAAACCCGACGAGATCGCGAACCCAGTAGCGCTACTTATCTCAATATATTGGCGTCTTGTACGTATGCTTCTGGACAGCCTATTATCGGAAACCGAGATGATCTACGACAACTACTTTCCAGACTTCGAATACATCGTCAAGACCTGTAACCAGCTTGCCTCGTCCCCGTCTACTGTGTATCTGCAAGACAGCAGCCGATTTAGCCTTGAAGTAGGCATAATCCCCGCTCTCCATTTTACGGCAACAAAGTGCCGAGACCCAGTGATAAGGCGAGACGCAATAGCGTTGTTGTTTGCACACCCCAAAGAAGAAGGCTTTTACGATGGAGTGCTGTCTGCGAGGATAGGGAGGTGGATTGCAGCTTGCGAAGAGGACGGGCTTTCAATTGGAATCCCTGATGACACAACACCGCCATCATCACCTTCTGGAAATGCATTGGACAGATCCCAACCGGGAAGGACTATAGACTGTGATAACGAGGAAGCTGATCAGAAGAAATTTATTCGAAAGCCACCTATCATTCCGGAGGAGAACAGGGTGAAGCTGATAGTGGTTGACTATCACATCTCGGAGAGATATCTCAAAGCTAGGTGTCAGAAGGTACTACCGGGTTCGGATGGCAAGAGGGAGGAGAGGGATACTGTCATTGCATGGTGATTTTCCACTTAGAGCGAGCCGGCTTGTTTTAAGGTTATTTTCTGATTTTCATAGAAAAACACAGAAAATATCTGCATTCAGGATCCTCTGAGTACTTGTTACTCTGGAGAGGGTAAACAAAATTCATTATTGGTGACATTGGCCAATGCCGATGTGCAGTTGGGACGTGTCTGAATAATCCAGCAACAATAATCCCAGACTCAGAAACTGATTTACATGACCAACCACTCTCTCTTGTCATCTAGGTCTAAGCACCCGAAGCCGTCTTGGTTCTGGTCCCCTTATAGCTTTCAATCGTATCACTTCGCAATCTCTTCACCGTGTTTTTTCCAACTTGACAGTAGTCAGTAGCCAGAAGCTAGAAGTGATGCCCTAAAGTCAGCTCCAACATAAGTGAACATCTGCGTATCTCAGATGAATACCACCTAAAAGCCACCACTCGTGTCCATCCCAGCTCCCCCACCAATAGGCCCCCCCAACGCTCCCTGGACCATCCCCGTCTCTTTGAACCTCCTCAGTTCTTCTGGTACGTTCCCATCAGGATATGCTTCTCGTATCATCTTCTGATGTTTAGCATGCATGCTGAGACTAGGTGCTAGTCAGATGTGCTGTTCGGGTTGAACATAGGACAAGATAGGCGTACCCCATTGACTCTCCATACTCGTCATCCTTGAACTTTGGTGTTGTTGACTTCTTGTTTGCTGTGGTTGGAATTCGTGTTTTCTCGTTGTTAGGTGGACCATCTGATGCTGGGACTCGGGATGGGATAGGACTTTCTGAAGATGTCTTGGTGCGTCCGAAACACATGATGGTGGAGTTCGAATGGCAAATGGGATTAAATTGTGATAATTGTAGGTTTTAAGAACTTAAGAAGTAGAAGCTGAATATTGGTGTTTTCAAAAAGATATATAAACAGATGATGTTGGAAGTTCATGCTTAAGCATTTCCACCATCCCAGATGCAGATCGTGTGGCTGATTTGTGTACTTGTCATTTTGACATGAAGGGAAGTGGGTCGATGACGATGCGGGTGGCTGTTCCGTGCAAAGATGCAAACAAGTGGAGTCTCAATAGCGTCTGAACACAGCGCCATCTGAGCTGATATGAGTAATGCCTCGTGATACGGCCGACTTCCCACTGCAGATACACCTTTAGCGGGTGCCCTTCTGAATTAGCTTCCTACAGCCGTGACCAGTTCCTCCCCTCGGAATATTTTATAAGCCACCTCGGGAAGTCTTCGAGGGACTTCTGGCTTTGTGGGCTCGATTTTGGGAGGTACTCGGGGTAGGACTCGTCGTCGTTCTTGATTTTGTTCCTGCACTTTCGCCTTAACTTCTTGTAAAGCCGCGAGGATGCGACCTTTGCCGCCGAATTGTTCCAGATATGTCACAACAATCTCCTTCACGTTCCACCTAAGCTCGAAGGTCAGTACATCAACAAAGCCAGCTGTAGTAGAAGTAAGGTTTCACAGATTGCCCTCCGGTTCCCAGGTTCAGTCCTTCTCCTGGGGATAGCCCACCCATTGTACCTGAAATCGAAATCGTCTATCCTGTAGTCGGCGGAGTCAGTACTAGTACCTGGGACTGCCAACCTGAACCCGAACTGCCTTCTACGTACCTCAACAGAACAGCGTAACTCATTATTTGTTGTGGAAAATGATCTCTGCAAAATGGCAGTCGGCAGATGCCAGAGAATGAGAATGAGAGCCCGCGGGGAGCGTACGCTTCAGCAGTCTCTGCAGAATCCCCTTTTCGTGAACCCATTGTCAAGTCTGGAGGTTTGTGATGTGTCGGGGTTGCTTGCGCGGAATTGCGATCTGCAGCAGCACCTGGGTACGGTGTCGTCTTACGCCGAGTATAGGAAGTAAAGTCGGATGCACATAGAGCAAGTTGGAGTTGAGATTCCGTCTCGCAGATGCCCAAGGTATTCGCAGCAGTACTTTGTTTAGAAATGTCGTTGTGAGAAGACTTGGTTATACCGTGCAGCAAGCGGGGTCAGATACAGCCGTAGTTGTACTTATAGCCTTGCGCGTAGATGTAGATATTGCTCGTAGACGCAAAAGGGCTACATAGGAAATCTGCGGTATTATAGTGAAAGGCGGATGTCGATGTTTGTTCTGGTTGTTCGGTGTGAGGAGGTGACTTCGTCTTCGTAGGGCGAATCAATAGGGCACGGTATTCAGCAGGACAAGTGGCCGGTGGAAATTGCAGTGACGAGACAAGGCGCAGTTCCGAGCTGCTGCTTGCGTGCGCAGCTGCGTGGTATGAGTTGAGCTGGATGTCATGTCATGGTGATGGTGATGGTGATGGTCACGAAAGAAGAGAAGGCGGGAGGGCGGCTCGGGATTTCGATTTCGATACCTTAACGCGCGTATAATTCATTGCCCGCCTGCTTTGATTCCGCGATTCTTGAACGACTCGATATTATTTAGAAAGTCGAGGGACGGCATTCTTTTTTTATTGCGACTACTAGCACGACGAGCATTTCGTCATGGTCGCGAAAGTTTTTCCGCGAAAGGTTACAAAGCCTTCTCGTCTGCCTGGCGATTGCCATGCAGCCGCAGCTTAGGAAATCTGCGAGGCTGCCCGAGGCTATGCACGGGGAATAGATCACGCGGCTTAAACGAAACCACTCTTATATAATAGTGGGGTATCTTCCGCAATCCTCGGCAAAGGGTGCTGCTGATTTTCTGACACATGTCATTTAGGCTTATCTTCTTTTCACGATCACGATGGACGCTCTACTATCGATACACACAGGATAAAAGACAGAATCCGCCAAAGTCGGATCGCATCCAGTTATCGAGCTACACGTAACATCGATTCGAAAGCTTACGCCGGCGACAACAGCATTAGGCTGGAGATGGTGGTGATTGGGTACAACCTGCATATTCTCGGTTGAATAGCTTGTGTGCAATAAAATTGCCATCATCATCGTCCACCACAACATAACAACGATAGTATTATCCAACTGGAAATCAGCGCGAGGAAAGGGAGCCGTTTGTCCTGCTTAGGTGAGTCCTACAAGACGTTTCGAGGTTCTCGAACTAAGAGCTATCTTCTGGCACGCGAAGAACCGTCTTTGGAGTTGCGCATAAGGGCTTGAAGAAGGTCTTGCAGAGGCTATGGGCGCTGAAGAAAGCGCCGAAGAAAAAGCCGCAGCCTAGAGGGAGAAGCAGGTACGTTTCCTCCTCTTTTATGTTTTTAGAACAGGCTTGCTAACTCTTTAAGAGTGACAAAGGAGAATACACGGTTGATGCGGCTACTTCGCTGCGCGACCTAGCTGCCGGGCCAAAAGGCGGTGTTAAGGCTTTCTTAGAAAAGGGTGACGGCGGAGTTCTCTGGGTGGGAAATAACCCCTACTATCCTGGAAACGACGTTCAAGAAATAGATATACAAGGATGGGAGTGTAGAGGGGAAGGGGATGTGTCTGTGGTATTTGTCCGAAAGACATAACACGTATTTGGCTCGAGAGATGCGGCAGGTTTTATTATATTTGAATATCCATAATAGCCTTGTGTTCAACATGATTTCTGCAGAGCTTCCGGCCTCAATGTCGACCCTGATGTTTACGAACGTTGTCAGTGTCAATACCAAAAGTCCAACCTGCGGCATCCAGACCACTGCCAGCCCTGAAAATACACTATATGCCACTTGGTCTCCGGCTTTTGAAGCTTTAGCATATAGCCGCAGAGGCTTGTGAGTAGTACAGAGAATAAAAACTGTTGAGGGGTCGCTGCTGGGTCTGCTAAGTTCGCCAAATGCGTTGATGCTTCTCCTAGGAACATCGGAAATATTCCTGTTGCCTTTCCGGCTGGGTCTATTCGTATTGGCGAGTCTGATGACGGGTAAAGTTTGGTCGCATGGTACTCCTCCCTACCCACACATTTGAGAAGAGATTTGTTCAATTTTGTCGCCGTCAGGGGGTGTACAATTGGTAAAACTGCCCCGAGTTAGTCATTAAGAAATCATAGGGGACAAGACTCCCGTACTCTTTGCCTTATCAAGAGCATTTGCTAAAGTAGGCTGAACTTAGACTGTATTTTGCTGTGATGTACACGCCTGTGGACTCTGAACATCCTCGTTATTCTGATTTGCCGCTGGCGGTTGCTGCAAACCGTTATGTGGATTCGGTGCTGCTTGTTGATTTTCTGTCTTGTCTAATAAGCCTAGACACCGCTGCAGGGCTGTTTCTGACTGACCAGGTACATGTGAATCCACTACAATCGACGTCTAGGAAGGATTCGATGATTGGTTGTTTGTCTGTAGCTCTATTCGCTGACGTTTGCGAGAGTAAAGCTCGTCTTCAACCTCGTCCTCGTTGCCACAAAGGAGGAGTCCTTTCAACGTTTTGATGCTCTCCTTTAGGAGTGCAATAATTCCACAGCCCTCCTTTTCGTCCTTAGCCTCACTTTCGTCCTCGCCCTCCTTTCCGTCGTCGCCCTCCACTTCGTCATCACCCTCGCGCTCTTCTGCCTTCACTTTCGGTCTGTACGAACGTGTCTCATACTCCGTCGGCTTCACCTGAAGATTAATATACGCAGACATTTCGGGATACGTTTCAAGTCGCTTTAACATTGTCGCCAGACCCTTCGTATAACAGGTGGCCAGGCCTCGACCTTTTAAACAGGAGATTCTTTTGACTTCCTGTTTGCATTGAGAATACATATCAGAGAGAAAACAATTACCACTTTCATGGAACCCCCGAATATGTAGAGGTCCCGCCATATCGATGACTTATCTTCTAGCGCTTCATCGAGGTGTTTTTGAAGGGCTCTCGACGTTGGTGACCAGGCTTTCTTGGTTTTTCTCTCCTTCAGCCCTCTCTTGTCTGCTTTCGGCTCTTCTTTTACTTTTTCAATCTCTAAACATGTTCGGTCTTGATGCACGAAGCTGCTTAAATTAACGAGATAATTGATCGCGATATTACTAGGAGGAGTGATTCCGTCGTCGATAATTGAGCAAATTTCGAGAACTGAATTCATCATTATAACGTAGAAGGCGCTAATCAGCGGCGATTAATCGTGCTCTGGCGACGATTCACGTGTACCGTCACGTGGATGAAGCGTCGATAATTGCAAATCGCTGTGGGTGATCTGGATGGAAGTTAGTGGGTTTTCAATTCGCAAAGCGTTCTGAAAATGCAGGTCGATGATTCAGAGTTCGCGGGTGGGCCGAAAGTGAGAGGTCGATGATTTTTGCCCCGTGACGCCGGTAAGAAGTATTGTGGTGGTTGCGAAACTATTGTCGATGGTTGCGAAACAGTTGTCGGCAGTCTAGTAGCCGCAGGGTAGGTCGAATACGAGAGAGATGATTTCTCAGTTAAGCCCTGAATTTTGAGTCCCAGGATTAGTTCGGGTACGATACAGCGGCCGCGTACGGAAGGCCCGTACTTGCCCGAAGTTTCGTACCTCGGAGATGTACGAAGTATCACTCACTGGTCAACTAAGCGATGTTGGAAGAAGTCAGGGGTTTTCTTCGAGACCAAGGCCAATGAAGGGTGGTGCAGGGTTACCTTAGTAATTTCTTCGCAAGGCGAAGCTCCACGGAAGCTGAAAACATCAGTCTTGCCAAGGGAAACCAAGGAGTCGAACAGGTTCTCGGCTCTATGAGATTAACGCCCTCCGTCTTCACAATCACTCAGCCGCATCTTGCTCTCGCTAAAACTGAATCAGATGAGCCAATGTTATGCCGTCTCCATTCTGCCACCAACCAAATGCAGGTACGCCTTCGGCGGCACGTCCAATATATCGAGGCTTGGCAGGCTCTTTTGGACAGTATTTGAGACTTTAAAAGGCTTGCAAATGGTTCAGGATGCAGCCACGAAAACGCGACTGGTTTGCCTTGAAGGTGTGCGAGGCTGATGAGCTTCTAGAACGCTGTTATTGGGGTATATAGGGGCTGCATGGGACGTTATAGATAGTCCTGGGTTTCCATTATCATTAATCCTATGTATTGAAAGCCTTTTTCTAATATTCTCGATTTCAAACTTCCAAAGATGGCCAATCTAAAGCTCCTACTTATCTTCACGCTCATCCATTCAGCGGTGTGCCAAGTCGGTTACATCTTTCTTAGCACACAATACCCAGACTGTAATTCTTGTCTCGATCAAACCGGTCTTTCATGTACAGGCCACTATCAAACTCCGAGATACGCCGAGTGTATGTGCAAGGGCGACGGCTTCGTTAAAGTCAACACCTGCGTCAGTGTCTGCAATAGCGTTGATACAAACGGGTATATCGCTTCCAACATCGCCAATCAGTTTTATGGCTATTGTGTTCAGTTCTACAGGGACATGTGCCCTGAGGCACAAGGAATCCTGCAGACGGACATTTATGAGGAAAATTGTGGTGCAAATGCGGGACCTGGGCTTGCGGACTCTGCAGAGTCTTCCCCTTCTACTAAATTGTAAGTAATGAGGGTCTGTCAGTGGTATTTGGAAGGTAATTAACATGTATGGCGGAATAGATCGACCAGCGAAATAGCAGAAACTGCTACGGCGGTGACGAGCACTGATTCGGATACTCAGCCTACCCCCACAGCAACTCGTGCTGGCGCGAGTGGTACTGCTACCAAGGCGACTAGTGCTGGCTCGAGTGCTACTGTCTCCGCTGGAGCAACTACGATTCCATCGAGCGGTGCCGCTGTGGCATTGACTCCTTTGCCAATATGGGGTATGATGATTGGGCTTGGGATGCGAATGGCCGGTATGATTGTGTAGATGGAGAAAGAACCACATCATTGCCAATAACAAGCTTGGGAACTGTATAAAACATCTCTATAGAGGTCCTGAGTCTGTGGTCTATGTACAAAATTCACTGCACAGCACTGTATTGCATAATGTCAATAAGACCATCTTTGTTTGTTATCAACTCTATTTCTCCAGACACCCGGTCAATAATCTGGACTGAATCGAAAATATGTCCGTGGGATATAGCGGTCATCGCAACTGAAAATTGCATTCACCTGGTGATCAGAGTCCTATAAAAATGAGAAAAACTGCGTTGAGCTGTTGCTATATAACGTCCCACCCCACCATTTGGCCCACCCCCCCCCATTTGGCCACCCCTTTTACACCAAAACTCACCACTTTAAATAACTAATAACTTTAATAAACTCTAATAGAATAACTTAAAACTAAAGAATCAGATTATTTTTAAGATAGTCCTTAATTTTATGAAAGTTTCATGTATTTAGTATTACGCAATCTTATGAAATAAGTACTTAAAGTTGAATATTTTTTTCGCTAATAAATTTAGTGTAAAAATGATTTTTGAATTTTCTTTAATAACTTTTTTTAATTATTAACGAACACTTTTAAAACTTTTAATAAACTTATATGTTATAAAGAAGCTTTAAATTCCTAAGTTTAAAGTCAATTGAATTAGTTGTTATTTTTTTATTAAGTGATTTATAAAACCCCGTACAAAAAATTTGTATGAGAAAAATTAAATCTTTAATAAAAACGTTATTACTAATACAAATACTTTAAAACTCAAAATAATCCAAGATTATATTTGAACTTACGTTATTAAAAGTTTTAGAGTATTTGAAATATTACTTATAAAGTTATTAATAAGTGAATTTCGGTGTTTTTACTATGTAAAAACTAGAATTTAATATTACGTAATTAAATATTAATAGATC
>MU270669.1:0-38690 GCA_021432625.1 Leptodontidium sp. 2 PMI_412 | reverse complement strand
ATAAAACAATCTAAGAATGACTCTGGATGCCCCCCAAACTCCGCCCCCCTCGTGGAGAATTTTCATTTTTCACACTTGGCCTACCGGACCCTCCTAATGGGGCCTAGCGTAGTCGAGTGCCATTCACGTCAACATGTCGCAGGCTCGCCACCTAGTCTTCCCTATTGGGCTTAGCGCCGTCGCATAGCCAGCGATGCTACGAGCCCGTGTCGGTTAGAATGCGAGGCGCATCGTAGGTCGTAACAAGATCCAAGTCGCGCTCTGCATCATGCAGTCAACCCATCCCATGCATGAAGCGTGTATTGACGTCCTTGGCAGTCCGATTATATTTCTCGAAGTTGGGCGGTCCTGGTCAGTTCCGGGGAGATCCTAGCACGAGTTCTCGCTTGCCTCAATCGGCTGTCTTTTCCGCCCCATAGGTAGACCCACCACAACCGGATGTCAGGTATCAAAGGCTCACATACGTATTTTAGCGTTGATGGCCAGGGAAAAGCGTAATCGACAGACTAATGAATTTTCATTGACATAATTCTCAGACCATTAAGTACATGTACCGAATACTGGCTGGCAGAGATTTGCGGTCTTGCAAAAAGCATCCGTGTCACCACAGTTTCCTTTCACAGAGCAACACTGCCCAAAAGTACTCCCAATGCAAGAAGCACCTGTACTCGAAGCTGAACCACACTTTCCATCCAGAGAAGTAGGGTGGCATTGGCCAAACAACGGCTGACACAAGTTCTTGGTTGCACAGAAAGCAGCCGTCGAGCCACAGTTCCCTTTGACAGAACAACAATTACCGAAAGTGCTGCCAGCACAACTTGCCCCGGTGGAGGAAGCAGAACCACACTTTCCATCTGTACTAACAGGAGCACATTTTCCGAAAGCTGGCTGGCAGCCGTTCGGAGTACCGCAATAGTCCAGTGTAGTACCACAATTTCCTCGGATAGAGCAGCATGACCCAAATGTGCTGCCAATACATGTCGCTCCTACAGAAGATGCAGCTCCACATTTACCATCGGTGCTTACTGGTGTACACGCTCCGAAACCTGCTTGACATCCATTGGGAACGCCACAGTAATCGATGGTGCTGCCGCAATTTCCTCGGATAGAGCAGCATGACCCAAAGGTGCTGCCCTTACAAGTCGCTCCCACTGAAGATGCAGCTCCACATTTACCATCCGGGCTTACTGGCAAAGCGGTCGATGTTGGAGAAGATGTCGACTTGGAAGTGGAGGACGTTGAAGTCTTAGATGTCGACGAGATTAGAACTGAGGACGTCGAAGAGCTGGATATGGCCGTACTAGTGCTAGGAGGCGTATCACCGGAGAAGTCTGCTTCGAAAATATTGATGAAATTCGTTCCACCACAAGTCTGTTTGGCATCTCCAGTGCAAGGAGTGCTACAATCGACTGCTGCTTTCTCTGACAGCTCGTTGCGCACAAACTCGCCACAGAGACATTGGCTTCCTGCCGCTAGTCCTGCGAACCTGTAATCCGTATTAGGGACTTTGAGACACTGGTCCTGACATTTTGCAGGAGTTATGCTGGAGATGGTGCCAATGCTCTTGTCCAAGCTGGGGAAGTCGGTTGGGCCAAGTGGCCAGCATCCCAGTGGCTTCCAGGACGAAGGACTGGGTTTTGATGTGGCGACTGGCGCAACGGTAGACGACTGTGTTGTACTAGATGATACTGGTGGATTCTCACTTTCTACCCAGCTACAGTAGGAGGTGAACGGCTCCCAGTTGCCGCAGTCAAGCGTGATGGAAGGGTTCCAACGAGTGAAGTTGGCAGGCGGGATGCTCATGAGATCTCGGATGAAATCGCAGCCATATTCTCCAGAGTTATCGTACCAATTGGTGCAGGTTTTGATGGTCGTTAGATAGTACGGATATGATTGAGCGACGACATCCGAGCTGAGAAAGAAGCAGACGGCTGGTGTGAGCCATGAAGAACGCATCTTAGGATGATCAGACAGAAACCTAACGAAGAAAGGAAGAGGGGAAGAGACCCAAAAAAAAAATTCAAGACTTGGGCATTGATAATTGAACCAAGAGGAGGGACTGGGAAGAATGATTGCAAATGTGAAATGTTGCTGATACGGCTCAACTCACAGGGGGACTGGCCTCGGCCGCACAATCAATTACCCCTGCTGGCCCAAATCTTTCAAGTTGCATGGAAGCGCCTAGGAGGCTACTTTCAATTACCGTCTTCGGTCTAATTATTCCAACCGTCCCGCCTACCCTGCCAAATTTTGCCAAGAGTTGATGTTGGTTCGGGGCACAGTACGAAGTAACCGTGGGCGATATTGAGCATGGGGAACTTTTCTTCAATTTAAGTGAGTTGTGGATCGCCAAGATTCTGCAGGGGAAATAAGCTCAACCCGTTATAGACCTGCTCCGAGAATTGAACTGTGAATTTTCGTACTGTTGGAAATGAGTAGACACGGACAGATTCAGCTCGGTCCGCGGGTAAAGCAAATATGTGCAAAAGTAGCGTGTGTCAAGCATGATTGACCCCGGTACACTGGAACAGGAAAGAGATAATATTGTCCATCAGGGCTCAAAGATAGTCACTTCCATGTGAAGACCAGGGGTGCATCTGTTGAAGAATATGCAGGTAGTCTTTCAATCCCCTCCATTCGGTTCCAAGTCAACGCCCGGATGTCGTCGTTCTTTTCAACTTCTACTCTTCATCAAAGTCTGTCTATCCGTTGAAATCTGTCAGGCTGCTTCTCTCGTTTCCAACATTATGCGGCTTATTTCCCTCGCCGTTCTCACCTTCTTGGTAGCTTGGGTAGCCGCAGACGGTGTTCGCAATGGCTACGAGCGTGTTTGGCTCTGGTACGCCTATCAGGTGAGTCTATTTCGCCCTGAAATCTCGTTGATCTTGATGAAATTACCAGCTTCTGGTCTCCGTCAATTCAAATCCCGCACAGTTCAAATCAGAAAAAGAAAAATATAGACTAATCCATTGTATCAGCTGGATTTGGAGCGCCCTGTGGCAGAACGGAAAATTGGTTACAAGTGCATGTCGTGGACACAGAAGGTAGATGATGTTGAAGGATTTTGCCCGGAGAAATACAAACCGAAAAGTACGTGTAACAGTTTCTCCAATCATGAATGCAATCATTTTATGTGGGGAGAGTTGTCCTATTTCCATTAGTTGCGTGTAACGATGATGATGCTGTCTCAATTGGTTCTGCACAGTGTCCATGGCGGTAAGGAGACTTGAAGGAGTTATTTCATGCCCGTACTAACATACACTCAAACTCCAGAGGGTCCTGAAATCGACAATGTGCAACCCTGCAAGGGAACACGGCCAGACAAATCATGTTATTTTTGGGAATTTTGGTCGCACATTGACGGCAAACAATTTGATCCAAAAAGGATGTGGTTATTGCCAACGGATATCACCAAACCAAACCTCGACGACCAGAAAAACCTGAAGCCGGAACCTTCTGCTACGGCGCATTGGCTGGCAGAAACGCATATGGGCCCATCGAGTCAACTAAGCGACAATCCTAGCCGGGCTAAAACCTATCTGCCATACAGAGTCTTTCAAGGAGTTGGAGATGTCTACGATACGATGTTGAAATCGGTTGGCCAACATTCTGCGGACGGCATTTCCAAGCTTACGCCTGCCCAGAAGACGGCTCATAAGGGCGATATCGATGCGATTGTGTCATCCTTGAAGGGTGTTGAAATTGAGCGACAAATCGACCACTCAAAATTTCTCATCGCTGCTGCAAATAAAAAGGGCTTCAACCTTGAAGTACGTACTGAGCCAGGATTCAGTGGAGAGTTTGTGGATTGGGAGAAAACGCAATCTGTCCAGGGTGCTGCAGCCGTCGAAGCATTTCGAGCCGATTACTACGAATTTACCTATACTGGGACTAATCAGGCAATGATAGACAAAGCCAGGGATGCCAAAAGCGGAAGAGACCACATAAAGGTGATGAAGGCCTTCAGAGAGGTGCAATCCACCTATTCGGCGTGTGGTGTTTAGGAAGGCGGATTCTGGGATTCTCAGTGTGCTGCTAGATGATGTGAAAGCATCATGAATGACCAGATTATCAATGATTATCCATTCAGTGCCAATCAATGATAATTTCAGTATTAAAGCTTGATATATATTCAGTTGTCCTATGCTCTTTGGTGTGGTCTAGAGAACATTCAAATAACTACATAGAGTTAGTTGTGGTAATCTGAGGTCATGTCACAACCATTCAAATATGCTTTCCGGTTCGATCAGAGTTAATGATTGGTGTCTGGACATGAAAGGGGCGTTTTATTGCTTTCATTTCCTATCCTCAGCTTCCTATTCTCTCGTTCCGTAATGTTTCGCCTGTGACTCTGTGGTTCGTGGCATTCGCGTGACAGAAACCTCAGAGTTCATGAGGTCTCGGTAGTTTTCTTGGCACTTGTCAACATGGGGCGGCCGCAACGGCCCCTCTGTAGTAGTCCACTTTTATGCAATATGCAAGCTGGAGGGTGTAGGTAGGTATTGCTAGTTACTTCCTTCCCGCGGTTCCTGTCAACCACTGTCCAGAATCATGCCAGCATGCCAGAGATATTTGACCCATCTTCTGGATAGGCCATACGAGATTTGGTGTGACTCGGCGAAGCACCCACGAAGGGGATTCTCGCATGCAGGACTAGCAAAAGGCATATAAAACATGCGATCTTTCGCGTTACCCACTCTAATTTTACGAAGGAATCGCCCGGAAGCGAATCAAAATTAGACGCAAATGTTATCATAATGACCATGACTCGTATGCCATGTGAGAAGCCTGCTACGGAAGAATTACAGTAGATTAATCATTCCATTTTAAGGCCACAATTTGAAGTACGCCTCAATATTGCCTTTCTCCGGGATGATTGAAAACGAACAAGAAAACTGTGCCGCAAAAGCCTATGTGCCGCACTTTGTATGTTGGTTTGCGTTTATCCGCAGATAGCAATCGTCTTGGCGTTCCGATATAGGCAGCTCCAATAGACGAGAATTGGACCACAAAATACTAGCATAGCTGGAAATGGAAGGTAACATCTTAAAATCGTTTTTTTATCCGCGTCCTTCCCGCAAAAACTGGGGTGTTAGACTTTCGGCTCCTCCCAAGGGAGATGCCATGCACGTATATGCAAGGGCCAGGAACGGCTCCCTGCAGGCGGCTTAGCAGCTCTAGCGCGTATCCGAACCTCACTAGGGGAATTTCAAGCGAAAGCGTCCACTGACAAAGAAACAAATTTCCGTTCATTGTAGGCCTGGTTCATTGTAGTCTTGAACGGGATTGACGGAAATTGAGCTCGGCAGAAAAGGTGGCAGCTGGTGGCAGTAAAGTGGGTTCTTCGGAGACTGGGATCTTAATCTTGTAGGTAGCACCAAGGTTGGTGTAAGGTGTACAGTGTTTGCTCGTTAGTCCCTTCGTTTGTAAACAGTTGCCGAATACGCACTCATGTTAGGGTGAAAAAAACCAGAACACTTTTCTTTGCAGTCATTGTGCTTTCTCGGACCTTTTACTGGATATCTGCCTTTCTTTTCCAGCTCTTCTCTCATCAATCAGTATGCGTTCTCTTCAACGGAAGGCTATCGGATTGGCCCTTTTTGCCACTTTTTCTGCTTGCGCATCAGTCGAAGTAGTTCACCTGGATTCCAGCGCATTTCTGGACCTCCGGGACAAACCTGTCGTGGATCAAACGTTGAAAGAATTCCAGGAGGCTACAGAACGAACTCCAAACTATCTGCTCGAGGCATGCCCATCATCATGCACGGATTTGAAAGCAGAATCCGAATGGTTCCTCTATTCGGATGCTGCTCGCCTGAATCTGTGCAATGAAACACTTCTTATGGGATTTGCCTTGGAACATGACTTGAAAAGCAACAACGATAAAACTGCCATCAAAGCTTGCAAAGCAGACTATGGTGTCGTGAAAGAGGTGGACCAAAGCCTGGAGACCGCCGCCGTTTGCCCGACACCAAATCATGTTCAAGTCAGCGTTTCCGTCAAAGTCACTTCATATGGTTCTTCTGAACAAGCAGCTACAGGTGCTCTTGCTGCAGTGACTCAGGTCAACAATTATGTGTCATCCCAGCCGATTCTCTGCAACAACAATACGATATCTTTTGGATACTCGAGTGGAGCTGTGGTAGGACTTTACTCTGGCAAAGAGATCCATCATCAAGGCGTCACTGCTCAGCTTCTTCGAAAAGTCGAAGCATACTTGCAGAAGGGTAGCGTCTCGCAAGGTGTGATCGTACAGCTTTGCAACAGCGGTGGTCGTGGAGCTGATTATGCAATCGGCATTGCTGCAAGTCTTTCTGGCGATCTTTCTTTCGTACAAACCGCTACCAAGGCGTGGAAAGATGGAAAATGTATGCCTGGAGGTGAAGAAGGAGCGACTCTAACACAATTGAGGTTCAATGTCCCAGACACCAATTCAGGTTCCAGCAAGATCAGTAACAGTACTGAGTCAACACGGCGGTCGATTGACAATACCATATTCAGGTCTCGACTGACTGCCCGAGCTGACTGCAAGACGACTAAAGTTGCAGCTGGTGACGGGTGTTTTGCGGTAGCAGCACGCTGCGGCATCTCCCAAGCTGATCTCACTAAATACAATCCACGTACAAACTTCTGTTCTACTCTAGCAGTGGATGAGATCGTGTGTTGTTCATCTGGTACACTTCCAGACACAACCCTTCCACCCAACGCAGACGGAACATGCCAAACACGAACGATTGTATCTGGAGACTCGTGTTCCGCTCTTGCAGCGAAATGTGGCATTACACCAGCGCAATTCACTACTTTGAACCCAAGCACAACACTATGTTCAAATTTGGCGCCAGGTGGAATTGTGTGTTGCGGTCGCGGAAAACTTCCAGACATCACTCCAAAACCAAACTCAGATGGGTCATGCTTTGTGTATCAGACCAAGAAAGATGATAGTTGCTCTGTGATTGCTGCTTCGCGGGGGCTAACGGTGGCCAAAGTCGAAGAGTTCAACAAGAATACTTGGGGATGGAATGGCTGTGAACTGTTGTGGGTGGGGGTCAATATGTGTCTTAGCACCGGTACTCCGCCAATGCCAGCACCGGTTTCGAACGCAGTTTGCGGTCCAACAGTTCCTGGAACTCAAAAGCCAGCTTCTTTGACCAACTTGGCTGGGCTCAATCCTTGCCCCCTCAAGGTCTGCTGCAACATCTGGGGTCAATGTGGCACCACGGCAGACTTTTGTGTGATTTCAAAGTCAACCAGCGGTGCCCCGGGAACGGCAGCACCAGGATCGAACGGGTGCATCGCCAATTGTGGAATGGATATTGTCTCTAGTGGCCCACCCGCCATGAAAGTCAAGGTTGCATACTTTGAAAGCTGGAACTGGGGAAGGCCTTGCTTGCATATGCACGTTGACAGTATCAACACCGCCACATATACCCACATCCACTTTGCCTTCGGCAACATTACTTCCAATTTTCAGGTCGATGTCAGTGGCGCCCAGGACGAATTTGACAGATTCAAAAAGATGACAGGCATCAAAAAGATCATCTCGTTTGGCGGGTGGGCTTTCAGCACTGAGCCTGGGACGTTCAAGATCTTACGAGAGGCAACCAAGGCGGCTAATAGGAACACTTTCGTAACGAATCTTGTGAACTTCGTTACTTCGAATGGTCTAGACGGTATTGACTTGGACTGGGAATACCCTGGAGCTCCCGACATTCCTGACATCCCCAGTGGTGACCCTGTCGAGGGAATGGACTACTACAACACACTTGTTCAGCTGAAATCGAAGCTTGGATCGGGAAAGTCAGTATCCTTTGCTGCACCAGCATCGTACTGGTATCTGAAAGCTTTTCCAATAGAGCTCATGGGGGCAGCTTTAGACTACATCATTTACATGACCTACGATCTCCATGGTCAGTGGGACTATGGCAATAAATGGACTTCTCCAGGCTGCCCGACCGGGAACTGTCTACGCTCGCACGTCAATCTCACAGAGACGACAAACGCGTTATCGATGATCACCAAAGCAGGAGTTCCCTCGAACAAAGTTGTTGTCGGCGTCGCAAGTTATGGCCGTTCATTCAAAATGGCTCAGGCTGGTTGCACAGGCCCAGCATGTTTGTTCACTGGCAGTGCGAGGGTCTCTAATGCCGCAAAAGGAGAATGTACCCAAACGGGCGGTTACATATCCAACGCAGAGATCCAAGAAATCATTGGTGCTGGGGGTGTTCAGCAATATGTCGTTGAAGACTCCGATATTCTGGTCTACGGAGGCGGTACGGAATGGGTGTCGTACATGAAAGACACCACGAAAGCCGGGCGTGAGACACTTTACGCGAAATACAACTTTGCAGGAACCACAGACTGGGCAGTCGATCTGCAAGCATACACTGCTGATGAAGAATATGCAGAAGAAGATGATCCTCTGTATGGCACTTACGAAGAACACGTCTCGGATTCGGAAGTCAGTCAATGCTCGTCCAAGTACAGATCGTTGGATCAGCTCGAGAAAGATGCCGATAAGATCCCCTCGGACTGTATGGCCACGTATATTGTAGGTGCCGAGGCTGCCATCCTTGGAGATGCCTTGGACTCCTATGACACCCTCATCAAAGGAAAGTACGACAAAAAGTTTGAGGTTTATCAAAGGGCCATGATAGAGCAGATCCCACTACAAATTTATCAATACAGTAAGTCATTCTACTGCTACATATATGAGCACTCATTCAAGGATCACCTTATCTTTGAAATGGATAGACTTTGTGAAGCTGATACTCCCTCGTGTAGTGGCCGGCGCTCAAAAGAGTGGTTTCTTCCAATGCACAGAAACGAAGATTCAATGTTGCCGTAGCAAATGTACATCAGGACTTGGGTGTAGTGCGGATTGTTCAACAGCAGCAGGCTGCCAGACAGGAAAAGTGGCCGTTAAGGTTGATTGTCCAACCACACTTGCATACCCTTATGTTGCGACATACACTGCTCAGCCCAACATTACTTACACATGTACGAACATGGACGGCTTCTACAAGGACATCTCCGATAAATACGGTATCGACAGAAGCTGGTTGACTTGGAGCGATCGTAGAGTTCAAGTTCAAACCGGTTGTTCAGGTTCAGGGAAGAAAGCTGAAGATTGCTTGAAGTTAACAAGTCACTACTGGTAGTAAGTTGGCTCCGACTCTTACTTTACCTAACCATACATCACCTTTTGTTCCTATAAGCAGTTCAAACAGAGCAATTGTGACTGACCACTTTAATCTATATAGCAATTATCCTGCTCCAGTGAGCAACATTCAAATTCCCAACCCCAAAAGCGTTATCGGCGGGAGGTACAACGAAATGCGTGCCCTCAAGGCCCGAATGGAGTCCCAGAGCACCAACGCCGACATATTCTCCGTTTCTCGCATGGATATCGCTGACTCCGGGTCTTTGCCTGCTCTCATGATGCAGTTCGCAATCACGAACATGAACCAAGTCATTGAAACTGCCAACAAAATCCTTGAACAAGAACGAAAAAACATGATTCTGAGCTTCGTCACAGCTTTCCTGATGTTCATTCCGCTAGCAGGTGGAGCCGCTGGCAGTATTGGTGGTGGTCTGCTACGCACTATCATTAACATCGGTGGCGAGCTTGGAAATCTTGCTGTCGGCATTTACAGCGTGGTTGATGAGCCAGGTAATGCTTTGGTAACGATCTTTGGTATGCTGTTGGGGGGCGTGAATGTACGTCCTTTCAAGGAAATCGCAACGTACAGGCGGAACATCAAGAGCGAAGACTTGAATCAATTGGGCCCAATCAAGAAGGATTTGGATAGGATTGACACTCTGAAAGCAAAGGGAAAGGCCCCATCATGCGGGATAAGATAGATTGCCAATCCTTGAGTAGACAGTGTAGTTGGATAGAGGGAGAAATCTCCGGTGCTATTTATGGCAATATGACCAGGATCATGTTATAGAGCAGCACTTTCTGTATTTTCCATTCTTGTAAAAATTTCGAAACATAGCACACAAATCTCAATTTCAGTATTCTTTTACTATCAATGTTTGAGCAAGTTTCAGTACTTGAATCCGATAGGCATAACATGAATAAGCGATCCAGAAGAGTGTAAATGAAACTGCGGTAAGCGCGCCAATAGAACAATGACTATCATCTGGCCAATTACAATGAGTCAAGAATATCTTGGCAGTGACGTCAGTATCGATTATCTTCCAGGGGTATGAAAATCTCTTCACTGATCGATTCTGAAACGTAACTTTGATAGTTATCAATGAAAGGTCTATTCCCGACGGAAGAACCGACCGACTGATATAATACGCCTTTGGGCAAATATTGAAACACCTTTCTCACCCCTCATTACAGTATCCAAACCGACAGAACGAATGAATATGGCAACTTTCCACCCCTTCCCACGTCTCATCCCAGAACTTCGCGCTGAGATCTGGGCTCTCGCAGTCGAGAATCGAGTTGTCAGAGTCAAGCTAGGCAAAGGAGCTTATTCAACCAGTCCAGTACCAGCCGTTACCCGTGTTTGTCGCGAGTCCCGCTCGTGTTGCGCCTACCACAAGGACTTCAACATTGGCTCAAATGGCCGCCATATCTGGGTGAATTTTGATCACGACATTATTCACGTGCAAATTTCACGACTTTTTCTTGCTCCAAGAGAATCGATCAAGCATTTGCGCATTGAATTAGTAGACAATGAGGGGAAAGAAATCAACGAACAATGGATGTTCGACTACAAGCATGAGTTCTCCAACTTCCCAAGGCTGGAAAGTGTCGATCTCCTGGTACCCGAAGAGTTGCGCTTCTACGCAGAGCTTATCGACGAGACGTATTTTGGAAACTGCAAGAAGGAGAATGTAAGGGTTGTGAGTATTGAGACGGGAGAGTGGATTGATGAGAAAACTTGTGCGCCATACTGGGATTATATCGAGTCTCAGGGCGGTACGGACCTAGGGGGCATGACGAGGATTGTAGAGGAGACGTTGGAGGAGAGGTTGGAGGATATCAAGAAGCTGGAGATGCCGAGACCTCGCATCGCTTTGGACTACCCGTAGCGTAGCCTGTCTTGTCTTTCAGGCGAAGCTGGAAGTTTGAGAGAGAGGATGAGGTGCTTTTGGAAATGTGGTGAGGTGGAAGTTTTCAGATTACTTAGGGGAGGGGGTCTTCAGTTGTGTATGTGAAGTAAACATACTCAATGACGCTCGGATGGACTCGTCGGACAATGCCAAGTGGAGTAATGAGCTTCTTATCATTATTATGAGTTTTTGAACTTACATTCTTTAGCATGGGCACCGCTATACAAATACGATAAAATATGTGACCAAAGGCTCAAAAGTGAGTTTCCTTACAAAAGATTTCTAGTTCATGATCACGACACCTGCAATCTCCTCACTCGATAGCGTCTGCCATCGTAAGTTTAGTCTCTCCATCATAGATCCTCAACTGTTCTCTGGCCACGTCCGCCTCCTCCAAGATAATCTTCCTGATATCTTCAGATCTAGGAATAAAGCGAGCTTCAAAAGGCATAGGACGCGTGTTTTCGCAGTCCATATAAGCGAAGATGTCATGTGGGATTTCTTTGCTCTGGAACGAATACCATTAGTCAATTCTGCAACACTGCTTCAACCATTGTTAAATCCAATTTTGTGAAGAAACAGAGAGTCACTGGAGTGGGTGGCCAGAGCCCTCAATTCAAGGTCGAATTTTTGAGTGGTTCATGAAGTTCCAAAGCACCGTTCTCAGCAGACTTAGCCGCAGGTATTATACATCAGCGAACCAAGTGTTGAGGGGTTCCGAGGCTGATCGCAAGCTTGACATGTTTCTCACCTCCGTCGACGTTACCCTTTCGAACAGCGAACATGACTGGTCAAGTGTACTGGTCATTGGGGAACACAAACAGAATCCTGCCGAGGACCGTGCTACAAAAACACTGATACAATTGGCCGGTTATGCACGCGAGGTGTTTGGAAGTCAACCGGATCGGCGCTTCGTGCCTGGTTTCACGATCTGTGGAAGCCTCATGCGGCTCTGGGTGTTCGACAGATCTGGTCCATACAACTCCGAGGAGTTCGATATCCATATGGAGCCAGAGCGATTCATCAGGGTTATTGCTGGGTATGCGCTGATGACGGAAGCGGAGTTGGGGTTGAATACGTTCATCAAGCGTGATGCGACCGGCAAGTATATCGTCGTGCGTGGAGTGAGGATCTTTCAGGAGGACCACCCCATTGCCTCACAAAAGGCTATAGTGTGCCGAGGAACGACATGCTATCGAGGAAGGAGAGGAGACCCAGGAGAATGGGAGCATGTGGTGAAGTTCGCTTGGCCGTCTGATAAACGGCAACGAGAGGGTGATTTATTGAAGTTGGCCAAGGAAAGGGGAGTCAAAGGCATTGCTGAGTGGTTCCATCATGAGCAGATTACTATCGACGGGAACCCGGACACCATCGCACATTTCCGAAGAGGCATGAAATTTGGGGCACCACGGAAGCTCTCGAGCAAGGCCTCTTGGGTCGATAGTATGGAGTCTAGCCAGGCGTATTCGAGAACAAGAAGTCTAAGAAGGTCAAGGAGCAGTGCAGCTCGCTTGACGGGTCTGGGAATCAGTACAAGCAGTACTACAATCTCATCTTCTGGGCAGAAAAGAAAAAGAGACGAAGGATTCGTCGATGGCAATAGCGGGAAGAGATCCAGATCGATCGAGAGTCGGTCTAATGTGGCAGACGTGGAAATCATCGTGGACGCTGAAAAACGCGAGCCAGACACAACCAGCCATCACAGCATTCAGGAAGCCGAACCTGACAGTCTGGCAGGCTGTGAGAGTGAGACTTACGGCAACCGGATCCACTGTTGCTTAGTAGTTTCCCCAGCGGGCAGGCCACTCCACGCATACAGCTCAGTTGGAGAGCTTTTACAGGCGTTGCGTGATGCTATCCGGGGTCACAAGTCACTTCTTGAGGATGGGAAGATTCTTCATCGAGACATTTCCGAAAACAATATCATTATCACAGAAGCTGCCACAAAGGGAGACCCAAAAGGGATGTTGATTGACCTGGACTTGGCGAAGGAGTTGGACAGTCTGCCGAGTGGAGCGAGTCACCGGACTGGCACCATGCAGTTTATGGCAATCGAGGTGCTTCAAGGAAAAGGCCACACATACCGGCACGATCTCGAGTCGTTTTTCTATGTCTTCACATGGATGTGCATTCGCTATGGTTACGAAGATGTTGGGGAAACTTCTGGCCCACGTCGGTCAACGGCAAAAAAGACAAGAACGAGACCGATATCTACAAGCCGACTGCGGGGATGGTACACTGGTACGTACGCCGAAATTGCGCGAAACAAGCTGGGGGACATGGATAAAAACGGATTTGAAGACATCGTTGCGGAATTTGCACCACAGTTCGAGAACCAAAAGCAGTTGGCTCGTGAGCTCCGATCTGCTCTCTTTCCGATCAGGGACGGGGCAATCTTTACAGCAACATTCCGCAACAACTATATAATGTACGATGGGATGATAGATGCATTCAGCAGAGCGATAGACCGCCTGAGGAAAGAGGAACAGGCAATTGCATAATCGTGGCCAGGCCTGATCATCAGCCTTGGAGGCGTTTTTGGTTGGGGCTGGGGCGTTCTTTTTCTTTTTGGGCACAAAGGATCTGGGGAAACAACGGAAGAGATTAGGATGTTTGAATTCACGCTTATTTAGGACTTCGTAGATAGCCTTTTCGTGATCAAGTGATTCAATCCCTCTGGTATAATACGCAATGTCGATTGTGTCAGGATTGTTGTAGCGAATGGGAACCTTCGAAACGACAACCGAATTAATGACATAGACATGTGCTGCGGCGCCTGCAGCGAGGAAGTCGTATGGCTTGAGAGAGGCAAAAGGTGTACGAATTCCAGGAAGTAAGCTACAAGGTAGACTGCCTCCTGATCCAGAGCCCGAGCCTGCGATCGGCTATGGTTCACAACAAGCGAGGGGCTGCCAAGGCCACATTGTTTACATCCGAACTTCACCCTTATGAATACGACTTCGTTCAAGACTCCAACAGCTGACATTGACATTATTAACCGCCAAATTATACATATGCGCATCAAGTTCCAACAACACCTCTAAATCCAAACAAATACGGGTGTCAGCTTTCCAGAAATGCCATCCCACTAGATCTCGATCACAGAATCATCCCACTCATCCATCACTCAGACCAGAAAAGGCCTGCTTGGGCAAAGAATTCCGATCCCATCCCTATTACTGGAACAAAAGTCCACAGTCAGCATAGATAAGGAGAAAGAAGGGTATAAAAAATCGAGCACACGTACAACCCAGGTGATCCACAGACACTTAACTTCCACAAGAAATTCTTCCCTGCTATTGTATGCTTTTTTCATGCTTCTCAATGGACCCCGATGCCCTGCTGCGACTGGGTCCCCCTCATAGTAATCATCTTTGAACTTTTTAACTCTTGCTTTTGCTTCCTCTTCTGAAAGACCTGAATGGCTTTGGTCTTTTCCCAGTCTATGACCTCCCCCCATGGACCAACCGAGGTCTCCACCTTGATACCGGGCAGCTTTCCCAGTGATCCCCACATGAAATTTGACACTTCGAAGTAACGACGTGATCTGGCGAGCGAGCATGAGACTTTCGTTTGCTCGGTAGACGCATCTTTCATCGGTGCCAGTTGTTCCGGGGTCAGTTGTGATTTGATGTTGTTCACCATCCACCCCAAATCGCTGATCATTCTCGTAAACGACCTTTGCCCTTTGATTACTTCCTCGGAATCGTATCTTTCGGTCAGTCCTATGTCGAGCAAACGCTTAGCCGTCTCACGGATCGGCGGGAAGCGATTTTCCTCGTCCGACAGTATGGTTAGATGTGAGATGTCTTTGGTACTGATTGCTGCCATGACGTCTCTAAATTTCGCGTCCGAGGCACAATTGAGTAATATAGATCGAGTGCCGCCATTGACGCTTGCGAGCTTGACGTCCAGCAGGAACGCATAGTAGATCCACATACGTTCAAAGCCATTGGCTAACCCGTCCGCACAAACAAGTGTCGTTAAAAATAGGAGACTGAAAACGATTGGGAGCCTCATAGTCGGACTAATAATGAATTAGTTTTGATTAGACCGACTTAGGAGAAGACCATACGACGCTTCATCACTGGATGCCGTGTTTGGAAACGAAGCGCTGAATGTCAGGACTTACATAGTGTTTAGTAACAGAGTGACACTACAGTACCTCCAACATGTACCTCTGGATTTGCGAGACGAGCCTTGACCAGATTTTCAATGCCTTCTCACTAGTCGAGGGAAGTATAACTTGAGAAGATCAGCTCCAGTTTGGAAGAAAGGCGACGAGCCTTCTCGGTCGAAATCTCTCTTGCCATGCTTGGGGAAATATCGGATGGTATGCAATACGAGCATCCCATTACCCAGCCGCTGAGCCGCAGAACCCCAGTAGTACTCTGGACCAACTCGAAATGTTTGCCAAGCTGAAGGTAATCACCGAGATGTACCGTAATATACCTATCCCTGTCGACTTGCAGCCAAACACACCTTCCTCTTTGATACTTCCAAAAGCACAGCAAGCATGTTGGAAGCCGATGCAGCTAGCTTTCCTCACCAATCTCCACCAGAACTTCGCGCCCTCCACCGGCCCAGAGTTCGTTAAATCCCTCCGCGAGTGGGTCGAACTTGCTCATTCCAAACTCTCGTGATAGCCTCATAGTTATGGACGTTCATTTCCCACTGGGTGCCTTTCTGTACGATCCGGATCTCCGGGCACACATACCCGGGAATATTCGCAAAATCCCTGATAAAATTCTTTCGCATCGAGCCTATCAGGTACTCCCAGGCATAGAGAGACTCCGTAGATATGATTTTTAGTCTGGCAAGATCTGCCATGTCCTTGAATTCGCCGCGACACTCCCCATGGAAGTAATCCGCGTTAATACTTTCGACTATCATTTGTCGCATGCGGGTTTTGTCGAGCTGGCTGAGCTTACAAAGATCCCACTCAGTAAGATTGATAGTATCGAAATGGAAATTCGTCCATGTAAAGCGCGGACTCGACCCGTTCGTAAAGGCAGCCACATAGAATGAGAGAGCTTCCAAGCGGGATTCTCGGCAGATATGGAGAACAGATGGGACTGGATTGGAAGAGCGAAAGTATTGGAGTGGCCGCGTGAAGTTGTTGGGGTAATCAGAGCGAATGGTGAGAGTCCTGGGCTCCATGGAAGTGAGGTGTGCTCTCCAAATCTGGATGCGTATCTCCTTCGGAAGGCGAGAGAAGGGGTGAAAGGTGTTCAGGGGGACAGGGGCTGACATCGTATGAGCAGCGGGATAATCGTAATGTTGTGGGTGAAAGAAAGGATTTTAATTTCATTCAGAAAGATTGCTCTGATGAGTCGTGCAGAGTCTGCAGATGCGGCGTGGAGTTGTTGTTGACGGGAGTAGGCAGATCAAGCTTCCAGGTCTCTAATCATGAAGTTACAGTACCTCGAAGCGCCCTCGCCTAGCTAGGCAGGTCGCTAACACCGCCATCTTAGGGTCATTTTAGCGAAGCCTGACAACTTCTTCCTTACAGTACTCGTATCTTTCACCCTTACCAACCTTCATCCAACCCTGGTATCGTATTCTAACCGACACGGGCTCGTAGCATCGCTGGCTATGCGACGGCGCTAAGCCTAATGGGGAAGACTAGGTGGCGAGCATGCGACACGTTGATGTGAATGGCGTTCGACTACGCTAGGCCCTATTAGGAGGGTCCTTCATGTATTTATGCTCGAGCTCTCTCTTACAGAGAGCTCTCCTTTCCTCCTTGTCTTTTCTTCTCGATTCTGAGCGTAGCTTTAGGCCCAAATACAAAGCTAGAGTCAACTCGCCGTATCAACCTCTTGCCAGCCGTAACAGGTGCAGTACCGGTTCATGTACCACGCCGCATGTGTGAATATATTCCAATGCGAGTATGGTGACAGAGTAATAAATGTATGGTTCAAAAATCTGTGTATTTTCTAAGAGAGTGCGAGGAGAGCCAGACTATATACCACGAAACCCCACCGAATGTCCACCGAAACCAGTCCGGCTAGGCTCCGACCCCTGACTTTGACCCGCACCCCCTTTTCTAGACCGAAGTATGCTCATGTAGGGACCTGTGGACCAACACCCACCACACTAAGCTACTCGTATTATAACCTACGCTCTCTTCAACTTACCTCGCATTAACTCCCTAGAGCTAGTAAGGATTAAAGCAACTGCACGACGTGCGAAATTCGAAGCTATGTTAGCCGAAAAGCGCCACGGCCACGAGCCACCACCCCAGCATTCTGGAACAGTCCTCCGAACCAACTTACAGCGCCCCTTCCATTGATGTGCTCAAGGATCAGTTACAGTATTCCCCGGGAGATCGCCGTCTGCCCCTCAATTCCCCAGACCAAGCTTTGGGTAGATTCTCGATCAGATCTGGCCACGAGCTCCCCCCTATCACCGCACCAAAATCTCAACGTTTATATTCCAAATACGTTCTCCCCAAGAAACAACAACTCCTCAAGGACTTGGCTGGTTTCTATCTCCTTAAGATGACGGCTTCTCATATCGCGGTCTATGATGATTAGGCTGCTGCACGGGGCCCCATGGGGTTTTTAACTTCCCCCATGGGGTGGGAGATGGGGGACTGGGGGACGTTAAAAACCCCGCCCCATGCCACAGCCTAATGATGATTTCCTCAACGGCTGCTCGCATCCTCGCCAATCCAATTGTCATGTCGGGGATTGGCCATGGTCTGAAGATTGGCATCGATACACTGTCCTGCGAGTCCCTGCATCGAATTCAAGCTCCATCGGAACCAATATACGGTATTTACGTCAGTCCTATAAACACCCGCCTCTACCGTTTCTTGGTCACCTTGCAACCTACCCTGGATGTTGCCTCGGACTAGTACTTAGCCGCATCATCCTGAGTGAGACAGGTTTTACGCATTGGGTAGTTGCAGTCGACCACGAAGGCTGCCTTTCGTCTTTTCGTACCACTAGCGTCGATCGATCAGGAGGATTTCCTCCGCCTACTGCGTGCTGCTTACGAAGTCAAGGAAGACCTGTTCAGTCCTGATTGCTCACCTGTAGTCAAGTTTGGCCCATGGGCTATTATTGCAAATGGTGAGGCAGTCTTGGATCCTGTTGTCTTGACCGGTATCGCATCTTGGGTCTGTTACTGGGAACCGCAACTATAAGGGCGCTTTATCCATAAGTGTGGATTCTGATCGTTTCGCTACTTAACAACACCTCTTTTCGGCATTGGTTTCTTCGATCAACAACACAATAAGAGTTTAATGTCCAAAACAAGAGCCTCCACCTCGATTCAATCCTCGAACAATGATTACAACCCGGCACTAAACATATGTCTGTCCTACTTGTAGCTTAACCGTGAACACGTTAAAACCCCTATCCCTTTCGCGAACCGCCCCCTCCTATCACGCATGACCGAAGATCCCTGCTTACGATGTCTCGACTCGATCAAGGAACAACGGGTCCAGGCAGCGTTGAATTCAAGATCTTTTTCATTTCAAGCTCAGGAATTTTGTCTTGAATTACAGTAACATGATGCACTGTATTCCTATCAGCGGATTTCGAACGTATCTGAACCTCGAGCTTGCCAGTCAAGGAGATGAACACATGAACACTCCACTTGCAGTTCGGATTTACGGGATTTTTGTCGGGGAAGCCAAGACCGAACTTGAATTTGAACTTGTTAGGGTTTTTGTCTTCTGAGGGGTAAATTTAGCAAAAACTGTTGGGCTAGCTTAAAAGTCTAAGAGGACTTACGGGGTTCGCTCTTCAGTCGTAGCTTAAAGCGGGCGTGTTTCAGACTATTTCCCGAGAAGCAATCTCTGGTGAACCCAATGCAGCTATAGCCGTCTGTCCGCACTATAGACTTGGGCAGAATTTAGTTTTGGCCATAAATGAACCAAGTACAGCGAATGAAGCTCTACTTACAGCTGCTCCTGGACCCGAAGTCTCAGTACGGAAGTTCCAATCCGTTTGCAACAACCCTTTCCATGTTCGACTCTTGAACCCCAACTCGAGATTGCTGACTTGCTTCCACTGGGGAAGTTCCATGTGCGTCTTTAACAAAAGATCGCCCACATATAACTCCAGACCCTTACGTACTGATAGTCGCCTATATACAGAGAAGTCTGAACTCACGTTTGTTTGAGGCGTGATATCGACTTACGGATCCACTAATTGATGCACATACGAGTTGGAAAAGGGATATTTCTGGTTGCGGTAGAATTCTTTGATGTAATCGGAGATCCTTCCAAATTCAGTTCCACCGCCAGTTAGAACAATATGGTCCTTCTCGGAAGTCAGCAGGTGGTCATGGGTACGAGCGAGGTTTGACACCGTGTGCGTTACTCACTACTGTCGCATCTTCCGGGCCATTCCAATTCGCCAGAAGATTAACGAGAACTTTGCCAAGCTTATCAAGGTAAGAAACATTGAACAGGTTACGCATGTCCTTCCTACAAATGTTCCGTTAGTCTCGGAATGAAATAAGGAGAGATCAGCTTATAGGATGTTACATACTCAAAGATCTTGTATTCCCCAATCCGGAATACATGCTCTAGAGACCGCTCACTGTCTGCCGTCAACAATAGGTGCCATTCCTCGGTGGCTTTGATCGCAGCAATCTTCTTCCGGCGGTCCTGGACCCCTGTGATGCGTTGTGCCACGATTGAATCCAGAAGCTCCTCCAGAGCACTCTCAATAAGTCTGGTTCCATGGTCTTCCGAGAACTTATGTCCCGTCATCCACTGGTACCCCTCGACTGCATCTCGTGGGTGTTCAACAATACTGGCATCAATGGTCAAACCACCGATGTCCAACACAAGTTTGTAGGTCAATGGGGGAAGTGGAAAAAGAAAAGACGAACACAAGCCCTCGCAGTGACATATCTGAATTATGGGTCTTCGAGTACACATGTCCTCAGTTATCTTTCGAAGTTGCTGGCGAAAAGCCTCGGCGAGCAGTGGTTTTGGCTCAGTCCAGCTGTATGGTACCGTGGCGTAGATTGTCACCATAAAGTCCTTGATGGGGATGTTGTACTCCGAACTGGCCTTTCCTAAGGCATGAATGATAGCATGACGGATGAGATCATCGTATAGCTTTTCATTGCGTGGACTGAGTCTGTTGTAGCTGAAATCTCACTTCAAATCGGAAACTTCACGGACTGCCTCCCCAGCCGCCGTGGTGATTCCTGCTCCACTGGGGAAAAAGAACGAGATCTCGTTAGAGGCAGAGAGGTACACCTTGGCAGGCGCTTTCTCACAAACCCTCGAACAATTTGGCCAGTTGTCGACCTGACGGATTTGATTCTTCAGCTGCCCACGTCCCATGAAAGGGGCCACTGTAGCATCACATGCTACAAATGAAAGAGCTGCTCGGAATTAGAGCCGGATGCAAGTTCGAGAAGCTGATTTCCTCACTTACCAAAGCCAGTCTGCCCGACATCAAGCATCAAATGCAAAGTAGAGTCCTCAGCTCGTAGATCTCGTGACATAATGCTTGAACAGCTTCCCAAATTAAGGCTGGCATAACAAAGGTACAATAGAAGCTTGTTGGGAGGTGAAGGAGTAAGGTGGCCCTGTTTGGGGATTTGGTGAATGTGGCGTTACGGCTCGAATTCCAGAGAGCAATAAAATCCAGAATCTGGCCTGTTTCGTTCTTGAAGTAAGAAATGAGGAAATCACTGGAGTGTACCTTATCTGTCGCGGGATGAATAAGTTAAATCTTCATAGGACACCTCAATTTTGACAGTCACACCCGACTTTCCTTCTCCCGCCTGGTAACCTGGGGGTTTCCTGCAGCCTTCCCGCGGAATTTTGCCGCTACGCATTGTCTTCATCGAAGCCGGGAATCAAAGCGGGAAAGGGCGTGCAAAGGCCCCCACATTTATGCTGAACGAGGCAAAGGTTTTGAATCCAAAAAAAATAGGCAGTGCCAGCTCGCACAAGGGGAAAGAAACGGGAAAGAGCATGCAGAGTCATTCGATTCCATCTTGTGTACTTGATATCAAATTAGAATTCTGCAACGCCAAACTGGTACGAGAGGAAAACAAACCGGGAAAGTGCGTATGAAGTCCCATCGGCTAGCAAGGATCTAAATTGGGAATGCAAAGTCAGGTTTTACAACTCGAATGAATCCAAAATGAGCAGCAATCAAGGCAAAGATCAAACTCAAGAAGTCCGGCGGTTGTAGCAAGTACGTACTTGGCTTGTACCCTCTCAGATTAATGCCTCGCCAATAAAATTTATGCACTCCGGGTACGTACGTCCGCGGACAGTTGACTTGACTAAGTCGGAGCATGTCGTGAGTGTGTGTCGCGCGAGTTTAAAGAGGTGGGTGGTGAGTGGCAACAACCAAGTGGATACCCGTTGTGTTTCCCGTCTAGCGTTGTGCAAAAAGAAGAAAACAATGTGAAATACAGTCATAGGAGATCTCTCCCTTGGCTTTTCTTCACATATCTTTCGCGTCGGTACCCGCATTGAGACTAGAGCATTTAGAAGAGCAGGAGCCTCTTCTTCCTCTCTTGACTCCTTACATACTTTCTTCCTGCGATACGGGACCGATCTCGTATCACTACCACACACGGCAAGACACGCACTGCGCCGTATCTTTGGTGACTGTATTGACCCCAATCTTTCATCCTGCCCGCATATCGATCGCCTTTCCTAGGCTTTGACTTGCGTTTTGTTGACCTTCGCCTTCACCTTCATCTCCGTCATCCCAAACTTGCACACATATCAAAGAGTGTCAATATGAAAGGAAGTTTCCTAGCAACAGTCATCTGTCTGGGCATAATATCGGCGGCTTTTCTTGGTGGTGTGGCCGCCTGGCTCTTATCCGCACGGAATCCTCGCAAGTCACGATGTGATCATCGCAGTCACCACCGCCATTCGCAGCCTCCACCACCGAGCTTCCCTCGATATGCCACTACTATATCTACTGGAACCGTATCCGAGTCTCTAGCAGCTCCCTCAGACTTGAACGCTTCAGACTCGAACAGAATGCCAACGCTCCCTATGTCTTCATGCAACCCACCTTTGGAACGAGCGCCTTTACGACCCAACTTCTGGACCCCTCAGCCCGAGCACTTCGCCGCCAGGGAGCAAAAACTCTTGAACGACTTCAACTCCGCGTATATCACGGAACGATTTGGAAATCTACGATTTGCGATTCGGAACTTTGCTGACAACGCTCCTTGGAACGCAACAACTGTAAGCAAAAGTTTCGTTTTCCGTGCTCATGTTCAGCAAACCTTGGATGCCCACCAATATCCATACAAGGAGATCGAACTTGCCCGACTTGCTCTTCTATGTACTCGGCTTTCCAACGCTACATCTCGCGGGTCTGCTTTATATGCTCTCCTGTCATGGATCATGATCGCAAATACCTCACTCCATGGATCCCCACAGTATACCTTGTTGCCGCCTGGTCTGTTGTCCATAACGACACAGCTCAGAAGCAGAACCTTCGACGAATTCAGCTACTGGGCATGGGAAAAAAAACTCGAGTCTACCTCTGCCACCTCCTCTGCCCCACTGATCCGCTGAAAGTCTTGCGCGAGGATCTGAAGCAGCCGTTGCCAAATCCTCCAGCTGAAGATCATCTGCTCGGACTACTCCGTGATCTACTTGGACCGTTCTTGACACTTCACGACGACGAATCAGATGCCCTTCGGCGATGTGTTAGAATTGCGACACGGTTTGGGCTTGCACTTCAACGCGACCTGCGCCCCTGGGGCCTGAGCTTTTGCTTCGCTCATACTGTTCCGTCTCCAGGAGGGCTGAGAGAACCAGCCCAAGTCTTACCATTCGAAAGGGAGTCACTGTGGAAGTTTGATACAGAAGACCGGAAGGACTTGGTTACTGAAAAGGAAGTGTGAGTTGATCTTTTTTCTGACTAGCACAAATATCCGATACTGACTGTATCAGAACACTGTTCCCTGCTCTCCTTGCTCTTGGTGATGACTCAGGACGACGGCATGAAGTACCTATCGTGATTGTTGCGGCACAGGTCGGGAGCTGGAAGGAGTTGATGAAGCTAAGATGAGCAATCGTGTGGCTCATCATGCTGTCTGACATGAAGCATGTGGCCTTGATACATGGATGGACGTTGGGGACATGGATTCTTGGGATACAAAGTCAGCTAGAGATCAGGGCGTCGAGGTCGAGGCGACGAGGTCAGAAAGGATGGAACATATGTCATAATATCTTGCAAGCAGTCATCTACATCACAACCATCCCCATCTGAACCATCCGCAGTGAGACTTTGTGTACAGCATATGATGACAAGAGGCTGCGGCCCGATGAATCCTGAGTAAAACACTCCGTTGTTATTGACAGTTTGTATCTGTGATTTTAGCGTGATTTACAAACGCATCACTCACAGGCAGGAGGGTAACTCCATCGGTGTGGGTGGGCTTTTCCGAACAAATAAAATGAGGAACGAAAGTTGTTGACTTTTTCGCTCCAGTACACTGTGACAAAACCTACACGAGATAGTGTGTCCAGCGCACCATTAGTATTAAGAGGCATTTCCTTCATTTCATCTCTTGTGCTTAAAGATTGATATCCCTTCATCAAATTCGCGACTCTTCAATCTCCCATCGCCCCCCTCTCTCACTTCGGTCCACACCTCTTCAGACTACACAGCTCCAATAAATCCTCTTACCGTCAAAAAATGATCGAACCTGTCTCCGCTAGTATATCAAGCTCTATGCTGGCTCTGAAAGTATTGATACCTCTCGTAGAAGCATGCCAAGCTTTCAATGTAGATATCATGGCCCAGTTCGAAGCCTACCACGCCGAACTTGAATCCATGGAGGCCGGGTTGAAAAAATCGAACATACCGGCAGAACTACGTCACGTGATCGCAAGGAGGGCCGACATTGTCCACACGATTGTCAGAGATGTCCGTTTCCTTTTAGAAGACCTGGCATCGAGTAACTGGGGTAAGGCTCTTTCGGCTCGCATGACCCTCATATGGACGAAGCCGGAGGGGATAGTAGGTGCCATTGAATCCGAGATGGCCAAATTGCGAGCGCTGTACGCCGAGTAGGTTCTTGCCTCTCCCTGTTCCCCTTTTCCTTGGATCGATTATTGTGTTAGATGAAATGTACTAACATGAGGCCTTGTTGCATCAGCGCACAAAAGAGACATAGACTAAGACTAACACTCCACGGATCGCAGATCTTACCTGAAAGTGATAGTGGAATAAGAGAAGCAGGTAAAGCAAGAGAAATAGGACGAACCTGAACAGAAGTCATTTTTGCGGGCGGGGTAGGAGAAGGGGTCGAAGGCTCCTTGGGATTGTGATCAGTTTTAGATTGGCCGAATCCAATTTTGATGATCCGTTCAATGCAATCCAATTCAATCGTCTTGCCCTACCCAAATTCAAATCTAAATCCAAATGTAAATTGAAATGTAAATCCAAACCCAGAAATAATGAGCAGAGAAATGTACCTTAGATTTCTGATTGCGCTCCCGCTTCGTATACTCCTTCTTCCATGCACTCCAACGTCAGCTTGAGTTCCAGATTTAGATCAGGATCTACAGTGCACACAATCTCTTCGACGGTCATGTAAAATCTTACAAGTACTGTGGGAGGGATAAAGCCCAATAAACCACACAACAAGAGAGGTAGCATGTAGTGAGGTACGGGAGAGATTCTAGGTGTAGGAAATTGCAGATCGATCAAATCTAAAGATAATACATATCTGAAGAGCAGGAAAAGTCGAGAGATGGGAGGAGAAAAAAGTGTATTAGATAATATCTATGAAAAGTTCTTCGCTGTTGAGTTGTTTTGTTCTTCGCTGTTGAGTTGTTTTCAAGTGTTGAGCTCTTTTGTGAGGCAAGAGCCTATCCGGTCAGGCGACAAAGAAGCTACCGAGAGTCTTCCCCACCACAGTACCTAATAGGTACTTATAAGTAGGTTGAGCTCGAGGCTCAACCCACTTAATCTTAGCAACCCAACCAGAACCCAACATAGGGTTGGGTTGGGTAGGTTGCCAAGAAAAAAACGCAGCCTAGGAATACCTATGCATGAAATGATTTCCTTAGCAAAGTCGAACAGATAAGCGAAGCGCTATTTAATTACCTAATTAGGTTTGAGATCGGGTTTTGTGTATCACACTTCTGAACACTGGCAGGTATGTAGGCTTGGGAGTATTTTAGATTAGGTGTTTGGTTGTTCAGTGAGAACGGGTGGGTGGGTTGTGCAGTATGTTTTATTGATTCTCTGATCGATCGAGCGAGATGGTGATGGATGACTAGAAGCAGGAGGCGAGGGAGTAAAGTAAACATTAAGGTAATAAGACAAGTAGAACACCCTCGCCAAAACAAGCAATTACCAAGTATCTGGACGTCCGTGCTAGTTCTACAGAGAGTCCAGAGCGAGGAAGGTATGTACGAACGAATAGGAGTTGCAGAGTACCAAGGTGACCTATCAAAACGAGATGCCGGGGTATCAGAGCCCGTAATCGTGAAGGTTGTATGGGATTGAGTTTTCTCCGCTAGTCCTATCTGGAGCTGGAAAGGATCTGTCTTCATAGAGTATAGAGTCATTACGAACGTAGGAGGAGCTTAAACCAGACGGCTAGTAATGTCCAGATTACTAGCTGTCATAATGGACGGAAAACTGTAGATGCAAGGAGGTGAAGTGGGGAATGGTAGGTGCTTGAGCTTTAAAACGATCGCTAAACGCGGGTGGTGAGTATTGGGAAGGAGGTCTTTGAAAGTGCAAGTAGAGTCAGGAGAGTCATGCCAGTTGGCGGGATAGTGAAAACGGATACAAGAATGTCAACAGAGTCATGCTAGTCCAGCCACATTATTACAGTGACTAGCTTTAGTTCGTGGGGTAAACTAACGAATCCATTGGCCCTTACCGCTGCTCCGGAACAAGCCCTCTTACGGCAGCTGGTGCATGAGCGTACGTATCGCGATACTGGGCCTGGAAAGCGTTTCTTTAGTCCGAAAGAGGAACAGGAACTGTTTTGAAGATTCTTCGCTGACTAAATATACTTTTGTCTGATAGGTGTACTTGCAAATATGCATTTTGTTCCAAGTAACGTGTTCTGCGACGAGATACACGTGCGCAATGACACAAGGTCTTGTGGCAGTAAGGAAAAGGAACAATGCATTTGAACTGAAACGCTCTAATTGCCGTTTTCCCGACTGGATCTCATAGGTAGACCTATCTCAGGATCTGTGTAGATAGCGAAAAGCGCAAACTTGGTATGCATATGGCTTACATTTTGTGTGTGTGGGGAACCCAACCTCGTGATTCATTTAGTGATTTGCAGATGGGTACCTTACTACCAAGTTGTTTAATTTACAAGAATGCCTGATTCTAGTGGGGGTACATAGGCTACATAGCCACATTCATAGATCATTGAACCTGCGTATGGGGATCAGTCAGTACCCCAAGACCTGTCAGCATCAGTCTCTAGACTCTACCTTATTCGACCTATTTATAAACACTTGATTGAAAAGTATCTCGAGTCAGCGAAAATAGTTCTCAGCGGGGAGAAGAACGAGTTTCAAAAGCAAGGATGGAAGGCCACAATGTAACGTAGAAATTAAGTGGGTTGAAAAAGAGGACTATGACAGATGGTAAGACTGTCAAATAATTTATTAAGGTTTAAAGACGGGTCCGCCTGTCTTATGCGGGATTTGAACTTTAAGTTTAAGTTTGAACAAGGTTGGACTAGTTAGAAGTCGTTAGAGTCTTGGAAGAAGAAACAGAGTTTTTTTTTTAATCCGAATATTCTCCTTTTCATGCGTAGGGCTATATCAAGGCAGATATAAAATGCCATTCCAACTCACATAGCTGATCTCTGTTGGGTTAAATTCCCTGAAATAATCGACATATTTTGCAACGCTTCGCAAAGACATTCATATTTTTACACAACCCAACACCTCCGTTGAGATTTTCGATTCCACTTGTAACCCATAGTTATCATCAGTCGCCCCGAGTAACGGAATCTCAGCTGATTGAATTTCATGATGACATCCGAGCAGTACAATGGAAGTTTCGCTAGTCAATCACTTTGGACTCATCCTGGCACCAACCTAGGGGTCTACGATGGTTCTTTTGATACTTTCTCGATTCCTGCAAATGTCACCGAGGTGAGCCAGATCCCGCCGTGAGGACATTCATGCTAATAGCTCCAAAAGGAGACTTCCTTTTGCGTTAATCATGTCCATGGCGCAATGACTAGCGTTGCGCAATCCCAGTTTCTGTTCCCATATATGGCTGTTGAGGGACCTACACCGCACCCGCAAACAAACGAGCTTGTTCCTGTCGAGCTAGCAGTGGAGGAGTTAATCGAAGACTATGATCGCAGACGTGGGAAACACACAACAGAAAAAATAGTTATTTCTGAAGGTTTGAAGGTAAGAAAAACAGTATCTTAGCTGAGCGATTCTAACTGTACATTCACAGCGTCGCCGTGAGCAGAACCGTGTATCGCAGCGGACATTCAGAGAGAAGAGGGCAAAAGAAATTTCTGATCTCAAGGAGAAATTACGGGATCTCGAATACCGGTACAACGAGCTACTGAAAGCACATGAAACTTTGCAGTCGGAATCATGCAGCAGTTGGGGCACGAAGACACCTACAAACACAAGCTCTGTCGGACAGCCACAGAATTATATCCATGTATATCCTTCATGCCTGAGAGTGAATTGCACGCGGTGATGCTGTAAGGAAAATGGTACGAGTATGGTTGGGCTTCTGTGTTACAGATTAATGACCGACCGAAGATATCCTGTGCTAAAGATCCCCCTCAAGTTCTACAATGGCAATGTTCCGTCTCCTGTGAGGGTTGAGAGCTTCAAAATTGACGAAGGTCATCTTCAACTGTAATTGTCCGCAGCATCCTGGTACGGCCATAACTTCTCAGCGAGTAGCCTGTCCTCCACGCTGTCAGCAGCCCCGATGAAGGCCTCCCTCATCCGCATCAGTTTATTCTGTATTTACTCAAATCTAGCTGATTCTATCGATCCATCTGGAAGCAATCTCCAATTGTTTCTGTTGCAGGTTTAAGTCAGCTTAGACATGTCAGGTGACCGGATAACCAAATGTCGGTACGCTAGTGGCATCGGAGCGACTACTCGTAATCTTCTAGATAGCCTTTTCATAGACTTTAATACAACAAGCGCATCAATTGAATTGCACTATCAGCTTCCTCTACCTCTCTTGGTAATATCCCAGCAAGAGTTTCGAAAGAGCGTCATATCTCGCTGACGTAGGTCCTATTCTCTTCCTCGTGCGCATATAGAGCCATCTCTTGCTCGTTCTCGCTCGGATCTCTATTATAGTTAAAGAAATTATAAGGCTGAATTCTATTGTTATCCCAGAAGTGGCACTGGGAGACTAAAATATTTCCGCTTTGGGATACCAGTCAGGGGTTCGTCTCGCTTAATGTTCCTCGGCATGTTTTGTGGCTCCGGTCTCAATGCTCGCGCTGAGTAATTTTTGAATCAGCAGAGGGCGAATTAGCTAATCGGCTTTGTCTTGGCGAAACACCTGATCAGGAGATGATATGCAGATGTACAATCAATGCCGCGGCTTTCCAATGGTCGAGGTGGCAGGGATGCGTGTTGGTTCCGGCTTGAAATCAACTTTTCAGGAGGGAGTTTACTCCCCCTTCTTCTCTCCCACGTAATAGGTCAATTGTGGCGTGCACGACAAGTAGAGCCACAGCAAAACTTCCAGTAGCCAGCATGAAATCTTCGAAAAACTGCCGTGGATTTTAATTAACTGATCAATTGTACTTGATCACTGCCCATCTTCTACTAAAGTTCCCAAACGCTTCCAATATTTAGAAATCATATACATGCAGCTTTACTCCTAATTTCTGGGAGAACGATCTTAGTGAGACGTGATATTGACCCTATATCTCTCAAATAGATATCTCCCTGAAGAGAGACAGAGGCAGAGAGGGGAAGGGTGGGGGCGGGGGCGGAGAGTCATGACAACTCACATCGCCACATAGTCAACACCTTCCGAATTATATCAACCTCTAAATCTTCCACTAATCACAACCCTTTCACAACAAACTAAACTCGCAGGTGATTGATTTCCTAACTTAGGGTGCGCTTAACAAGCTGCATATTCACAGATTCATGATCTGCCATAATTGGACAGTGATAGCGACAGGATGTGATCTCCAACGTAGCCTCGCAGGAGAACCCGATACCGGGATAGCTGGCAAAGATACTGTACTCTTATTCTTGGATGATGTTAGGAACTTACTAAACTGCTAATAGATGTTTCTTATTTGTTTCTCTTCTCTATCCCTGCACCTTCTTTAAGGGCACATCGTTACACCGGATATCAACTCCACCAGCCCCTTCCAACACCGCACTACAAAAGCACACCCCTTGTAATCCTCAACACCGTACCAACATGCTCAATCTTAACACCCTCTCCCTTCCTACTAGGCAGCAACTGCGCCGTTTTAATCGCACTCTTAATCTGGCGTCTATTCAAATCCAACTTTGCCAGTTGATCCAGCTTAGCATCAGTGAACGTCGATTTCTCAGGGAGACGAGCGAGGAAGTTAGCCCAGATCTGGCGGCACGAGGATGCTGGGAGGGGTAGGTAGTGCAGGCGGATATCGACGCGGGAGTCGAATACTACGTCCATCGTTTCGACGCGGTTGGTGGTCAGGATCATGACGCCGTGGAAGTATTCCATATGGCGGAGGAAAACTATTTAGGTTAGTAGAGGGCGTGAAGAAAGATAGGCAATGGGGAGGGGACGTACTAGCTACTAATTCGTTCCTATCAAGCTCGTACGGGGTGCGCTGCTCCATGAAGATATCGGCTTCGTCAATCAGGAGGACGGCGTTCTATATGCTGGCCATCTCTAGGATATCCGAGAGGCGCTTCTCGACATTGTAGGATTGGGAGCCCAGTTCACCAGCGCTTATGGTGTAGAGAGGGGCTTTTATTGTCTCGGCGACGGATTCGGCTGTGAGAGTTTTGCCTATTCCCGGGGGACCGTCGAGGAGAATTACTATGCCTCTACCTATGCTTAAATAGTTAGCGCTACATACTTAAGAATAAAAGCCTAAGATTCGAGCAAGGATAGGAAAGAACTGGGAGAGAAACTTACCTTTGCCGATGACAAAGTCATCGAAAGTTTTTGCTTTCGCGTCACAATGGCTCTTTGCAAGTGCGAGTAACAGATCCTTTTCCTCAGCTAGTAACACCAAGTTCTCGAACAGATCCTCGGTCTATTAAATTGGTCTCAGATTCTCGATATTAAGTAGGACCCATTCCTTACTCTTTAAGGAATAGCCTCTAATGAATAGAACGCAGATTAGATATTCGTTGTTAGTTAGTTCTTTCTAGTCCGATTTCTGAGGACTAGTTTGGCGGTTGCGGTCTTTGCTTTGGTATACTTGTCGTAGGGGAGGTGGCATTATCCTTGGAGGATGGTGAGGATGTGGTAGGCCTAGTGGAGGGCCTGGTGGTGGCGGAGGGCCGTGATGTGGACGGTAGACTGGTTGATGGATGATAGGAGCTGGGAGACCGAGGGGATGGAGGAGAAGACCGTCGTGGTTTTTGAACTGGAAGTAGGCAAATGGATCGATCATCACTCTGCCGTTGACCTGACCACCGGTTAGAGGTGAGATCCAAACATTAGGGGAGGGAGATATACTTGTGTCTCGGTGACATTGTCATTCTCCCTGTCATCTGAAAACGCTCTGCCTGCATGCTCTTAGAACTCTCCGGTCCTGAAGGCAGCAAATCGCGTGCCTTTCGTAACACGCTTCTTCTCGATGACTTCCCTATCAGCATATATTAAGAATAGAAGGAGAATGGAAGGGCTGGTAACTCAGACAACGCTATTGTGCCCTTGAATTCAGAAATCTTGATTCGAGTCGTCCCGAGGCTAGTCATCGACCCGTCGTAATCAATGCAGCTACCTGTTAATATGTATCCCCTGTTGCCTTTGTGAAGAGTTTCATCGTACTTAGAGACGGCATCCAGAAGGAGAATAGAGTCCTGGCCGTGTATTTTCGTGAGGATGTAATAGCCTAGTTAGAAGATCGTCTAAAGATATCGATACTCGATAACATTGTTCTTTAGAAGATCCGCAACGGCCTTCTAGGTTCCGCGGAACTCAGAGTCAAGGAGATTGATGAGTAGTCCGAGATGTTGTGCTATCTCGCCTATAGATGTAAAGTAGGCATCGACGAGTGCAGTCTATTAACGATAGAAATATAAGAATAGGGCTTCAACGGTGAAGTTCTCGATGTGACGCTTGCCCTAGAAAGACGGCAGTCACGTGTAACTGACGCCTCACATATCAACACAGGACATATGACGATACCAAGCATCAACTTAGAATCTACAACTACAGGGGAAAGAAGGTAAGGAAAGAATAAGTCTATATACAAGAGGTTGCTATGCCTAGCACCATGGTAATCTCGGTACGTCCCGATCGGGCAGTACTAAGTGGAGCCGGTGGAAATGAGGCTCTGGGCAGCGACAGTCGTCACACTCGAGGCCAGTTGCGATGCCTGGGTAACCTTTTAAAGCGACATCTAAGACTTTCCTAATCAATGTACTCTGGATAACGATGAAGTAAAGCTTGAGATCACGTCTATAGTTACTATAACCTTTAGATTTACGAGCGAGGACAATATAACCGCTCGTATCCGTGGCTACGGCGGTGGTGATCTTCTTTTGAGGGGCTGTTGCTTATGTCATGTAATAAACACAACTAGTTGTTCCCTAGTATAAGTCCTTAACCCCGCAAATCACGCCAGGCTCTTGAGGTGGTGATATGACTACTAGACTCTTAATCGTGGAAGATTCGGCGGAATTCTTCGACAGGTTTGAACTGTTTTTAACAACCGCCTTTGCGGGGGTGTCTTTTGCAGCTTGGGTCTCGGGGACGCTAGCTTTGGCCATTGAACTTAAAGGAGCGAAGAAATAATACTTAGGTATTTAAGTAGCTGAGAACTATCAGGAAACAAGAGATGGTTAAGTTATAACCCTACCAAGCCAGCCTTACGATGCGGGGATCAAGCGAGGCGGATAGAAGCTTTGATGTGCATCCAATGATAGGTTTACAATAGGCAACATCCCGTGTAAAGCTAGAAGTTTATGAGCCCTAACATATAATCGCAAGTCGTGGGTTAGAGGTATTCTCAACATAGTAGATGGTGGCTTTTAGGCAACCCTCACGCCGAGTAGGCAGGGCGATAATGATACACAGGGCAGTGAAATAAGCGGTAACTCAAATAATAGAATATCGAGTAGCATGGATAGCGACATGAGAGAGTTTATACCACAGTTGGTCAGGAATTGTCCGCTCGCCTGCTCCAGGTCCAGGTCAAGGACGTTGTAGAGGGTGATTGTCAGGTGATAAACTCGTGACATCTCTAAAATCTGAAGATACTAATATGACGGGGATAACACGTGTACGTCTATTGGCATGACTAAAATCGTAGTGTAGCGGTAGCAATCTTTTGTCCGTGGCGGTCTACCCTTCCAGACCATCGGGATAGTCCAGTATTCTTCCTTGCTGTGAAGCACTGTGATGTGTTCAGAACTTCAGTCTTTGAAACTTAAATAGATACTCTCAACCTTGCTACTAATGATTTTTCTTCTCCTACTATTTTCGAATCCTAAGGTTCAGGTTAAGCTACCTGCTAATCGTTCTCACTATATACAAGTTTTCTTATTATCATATTTTCTTCACACAATCTTTCTAAAGATATTCCGTTTGTTTAAGTAGCATAATAATGAAGGTAAAGGGATCCGAGATGACAAACCGTTAATCAGGTTCTTAAGATTCTTTTGGATTCCCATGTAAGAGAAGAGTCATGGTATGCAAGTAATACTTGGCAGCGGGGGGGGAGTGCCCAACCCGGAATTCCTTAAGCATGGTTCCGCGATTTTCCGCCGCCCCATGACAAGGCTAAAAGGCTATTTGTAAGCAGCAATGCATTGGACTGACTCTTGGTACCAACGTCTCTACTCCCATGTACTCATGACAGAAAAAGAGAATTGTATCCAGAACGATGATACCGCAATAGCACCAGGCTCTCGGGGCATTCCGCCTGCAATAACATTTTCAGAAGTATTAAGTTGATTTTTCAACATGTCCAAAATGGTAGCCCCTAAGCCCAAGGAACACAAGCCACGCGCTCAGAAGACTAAACCAGCAATCCTAACATTCGAATTCATCACCCTAACCGACAACCAGAAAATCGACGAGCATGACCGCTACATAGTTCGCAAACAGGCTATGAAGAACAACACGAATCGGAGGATCAAAAGTGCCAAGCACCTATCAGAGAATAATATACAAAGCGAAAAACAGCTTACTAGTCCGCCAATTATACAACAAGCATTGCAATCAAAGAGGTTCCGCTTACTACCTAGAGGGCTTCAGGACCTACACGACATGCCGAGGATGATACCGCTCTCGGCGAAGTCGAGCACGTCACATTCTCCAAGAGCGAGAATGCAGATGTTTGAGGCGTTGCCGGTGGATTTACCTGAAGATGCGTTCACGCCAGATCCGATGCCTCTTTTGCCAATACACCACACGACATCGGATGATCATCTTAGCGATGGTTCACTTCTCGACTTTGCTTTCGAACCACAGATTATGAGCCAAGAGGGTTTGAATCAAGACAAAGTTACAAACATAGATCTACAGGACGAATTTTTAGCCTTACAATCCCATACTGACTACCTCGAACACATTCCCCCAAGCCTAGACCTAATGTCCTATCTGCCCGGCAACGTCCCATACCGAATTCGTCTTCTCATCGAGCACAATTGTACGAATTCTTCTTCATCTAACCCATCTTAACTTCAATTTTACTTACCCACTCTTAGTCACGGAACGAAGTCGAATTGCTTCCCTCATGGTGTCTGTCCGCAAGTCGTGGTTAGCACTTGCCCTCACTGACATTGCGTTCTTTAACGTTGTTCTTTCTCACTACGCGGGGACATACCGTCTCTTGACTGGCCAAGGCGATCCCATGGAGTCGTTTTCTTTCACGGCTGCTTCGATGAAGATCATCAATGAGAGGTTGGGCTTGCCAGAGCAGAGAACGAGTGATGGAACGATTGCTGCTGTAGCGGGGATGGTCCTCCAGGAGGTGAGTGTTATATATTTTCATTCTTTTCACTTGAGTTTGGACAAGAGCTTGTATTACTACTGTATGAAAACAGAATCTGACTGTTTCTATTATGTAGATCAAGAACGGAAACGCCTTGGCAGTGAAAGCTCATCTTAGCGGTCTAGAACAAATGATAAATCTTCGAGGCGGACTTCTGGAAGCCAATTTCCCCGCATCACTTCAGCGCATAATAGCTTGTAAGTAGTAGTATTCGACCAAGGTTAGTTCTCAAGAATTACAGAAAACTCATTCTTGAACAGGGGCCGAAATCAGCGCCTCAAGTGTCTTCTCCACAATCCCTCGCATCATCCCCTACGCCTCGCCGTCATTGGGCATCCCATCCTACGTCTGGACCGCGAATTCCAACGGACCTATTCTCTCCTCATCAGCATCTCCTAATCTTGCGATAACATGGGAAGTCATCGACACGGATATCGAGCGAGTCTTCGTCGATTTACGCTACATTTCCCTAGTCCTCGGATCAGATGACCCTAACGAGCAGATCGGTAGCATCTGGTACAGTGACAAGACCTACCTTACCCAACGCAGCTTAGTATATCTCTTTCAACACCCCAGAGTCGAATACTCCAGGCTAGACTTACTCACCTGCCTAGCCGCGAGTATTTACATCGACTCATGTCTTCGCGATCAGCGGTTCAATGTTGGTGCGATCGGGATCCTCGTCTCGAAACTTAAGTCGGAATTGGAATCTTTTCTCTTGTCTTATGATCATGAGCCCTTCGAGCGTGACGAGGAAACGGAGAGGACTTTGATGTGGGTTTGTGCTTTTGGAGCTATTGCTGCGTATGGACGGCCGATGAGGAGGTGGTTCGTTGAGCGGTTCGCTAATGTGTGTGAGAGGCTAGGTGTTGTGGAGTGGGAGGAGGCAAAGGGTATCTTGAGAAGGAGGTTATGGAATGAGAGATGGGAGAATCCAAAGGGAGGGTTGTGGCGGGACGCAGTGGAGAGGAGGACACAGCTTATATCTAGTGATTTCATAGAGATATGATGAAGCGTAAGCAAAGAGTAGGAATTATTATAGAATATACTCCTTTAGAGAGATCTTAGTATTTAAGGACTTTCGATCCTATTTAGAAGACCCTACCTACATAAATACCAAAAGCAGACGCCAAGAGATTAGAAGCTTACTTCGCATTTATTTCTAATAGCTTGGGGTTGTAAACACCTCGAAATAAGTATACACCGCATTCGTGTTCTATTATTGAGAGAGAACATAGAAAAATTTAGCTACTGTATGTTCATATCACCTTAAACCTTGAAAGTGATATGTGAGGCTTTGTTCCGTTACACCAAAAATGGCCTCGCAGCGCCCCGCGTTTAGCTGGAAGTCCCTGTACGGACCTGGGGGATTGGCGACGAAGCCCTGTAATTACAGGCTCAGCCCACTGGAAGCTGCCCCAGACACGTGGTAACGACACCCACATGAGTCTTTTAGCGCTAAAGTCAAGCGAGCTTTGCGCCTTTCCACCTCCACTGCCAAACACTTCCCCGCTCAAGTCCACCGACCATCTCAAACAGCTAGGCAATATTTATGAAGACACTCGCTCCCGATGAGATGATCGATCGTTCCCTTCTCGTCTTGTTCCAGGCTGTGATAATTCTCTGGACGTTTTGGCCAGACACTCATGTCCTCAGACGCCGGCCCTTGATGTTTGAACATTGTTGGGACACTACATTGGTAAAAGAACGGGAGAACTGCAGCTGATTACCAGTCGATTACGTGGGTAATTTGCTTTGATTCGGGGTCGACGAATACATTGTCAAGATGGAGGTCCGGATGCCAAAGCGGTGGCGAGTGCGTATCATCAGAAGGTTGAGGCATCATGGCAGGAGCTAGTTGAAGATACCGATCCAAGAGGGAGAGCATTTCGTCGGGCGACTCAGGTTCCGTAAAGGAGCGAACGTAATTCATACGCGGACGGGCATAGGTTTGAATGAATTTCGCTTCATTCTTGGCCATTGCTTTAACAAATTCTTATGGCCCCTCATCTGCTTGTTATTAGACCAAGACAATAAGATTATAGCTTGATTACTCGGTGGCTCGCATACAAACCTAGTAGCTCGCATAAAGCTCCGACTGTTAGAAGGTATGAAGCATGTTGAATTAGTTACTGTTCTATGGAGGGCCACAGGCCTGACTATATACTACAGGTGAAGAGTGCACGGTTGACATTTGCCAACTCCCACTCGATCGTAGCACTCTACAGTAAAGAGCCTCATAGACAGAGTGCTCTTACAGGCTCAATAGCTCCCACAGAACAGATAATACAAGCTCCTATAGGCGTAGAATACTCGAGACGGTGGCCTTCGGTAAACCCCAGTAAAAACCCCGTGGGGAAAGCTGGGGAAGAACGACCCCCGGAGACAGCGTACCTAGACTACCTAATCAAGCACTGATTCGTCCACTAGAAATCTCCCCTTCAGGGCTTGACGACCCCTATTTGACCCCAATGGCCGTCCGAAAGGCCACAAACTTGTCTCGACACAGCGCCTTTGTTAACCCATCGGCTACCTGTCGATTAGTGGGCACAAACTTCATATCAACCTTGCCCTCGGCCACCTTCTCACGAACGAAGTGATGCTGAATCTCAATGTGCTTCGAACGAGCGTGAAATTGAGGGTTCTTAGCCATCGCTATCGCTCCTTGGTTATCACCGTAAATTACAGTGGCACTGGAGGTGAAGTCGAGGTCGGGGTGTATGTGTCAAAGGAACTCTTGAAGCCAAATAGCCTCCTTAGTAGCCTGAGTCTGGCCCTTATACTCGGCTTCACAGGTTGACAAAGAGACGGTAACTTGCCTTTTAGAGGACTAAGAGATCGCCGCGCTGCCGATATTAAAGACGTAGCCTACTATAGACCGCCGAGTGTCGATGTCACCGGCCTAGTCGGAGCCAGTGTAGCCCTATAGAGGACTAATGGAGCCGCTAAATTCAAGGCCGAGGTCGATCATTCCAGCAAGGTAACTGAAGATGCGTTTTACGGCTTTCAGGTGAGCTTCCGTAGGGTTTGAGGCGTACCGGCTGACCACTGAGACGGCAAAGGCAATGTCTGGACGGGTCCCTAGCATCGCGTACATCAGCGATCCTACGGCCGACTGATAGCGTTTTCGGAGTGCTGTACTAGCTTAATAACCGTCTTCTGCCTTGGTCGGACGAGCGCTGGTTTCCATAGGCGTGAGGACGTGTTTAGCATCGAGCATGCCGAATTCATCGATCACACGTTTGAGGTACCCTGACTGAGAGAGTTTCAGGGTTCTTGCGGGCCTGTTTCGAGTGACTTGCATTCCAAGGTAATAGTGGTAAGCTTTAAGGTCGGTCATCTGGAATCTCTGGCTGAGACGCTCTTTGACCGTATTAATCTCCGATTTCGACTCCCCCACGATCAAAAGGTCGTCGACATAGATAGCGATAATGATTCCGTCACGACAGAACACACTATTGTCGGCATCCAGAGGCTTAAAGCCTAATTCTCCGAGAAATGTTGCTAGTGTATTGTACCAAACTCGGGGGGACTGCTTCAGGCCGCATAGGGCCTTATTAAGCTTACAAGTGCCGGAGACTCCATCGATTCTAATAGGTAATGTAATGTAGATTTCTTCCTTAACGTGGCCGTATAAGAACGCTGTCTTGACGTCCATTTGCTCGATCTCCCAATCAAGGGCTGCCGCTAGGGCGAAGATAGCTTTATAACTTATTGGCTTGACTACTAAAGAAAAGGTTTTATGAAAATCTAGCCCGTCCTTCTGCTGAAATCCACGGACTACCTAAAGAGCCTTGTACCGCTAAATCTCGCCATTACCGGTTCGTTTGAGCCTAAAGACCCATTTGCCATTTAGGGACATTCGGTTTGCCGGTGTCTTTATGACCGTCTAAGTGTCGTTCTCTATTAGAGATCCGTACTCTTCTTCTATGGCTTTCTTCCACTGTGGCCATTGAGGGCAATCTATGGCCTCCCGTATAGTCTTTGGCTCGAATGGTTCACAGGGGCTAGACTTGGCTAGAAGTGCTAGAAGGGGGACATGGTCCGGGGGGCACACTAACTGCCTCGATAGGCATGCTAGAGCGATATCGTCTAGTGATTCTACCCGGAGGTACGGGTGATTTGGTGGTAAAACTAGTGTTTCCGGGAGAGAGCGGTTCTGGTGACGAGAAATCCGTAGGCTCCCGGAGGTCCAAATGATTGACCCGTATAACGATTGTATCCGAGTCGTAGTCTTCTTCGGTGGGCTCCCGTGGAGTTCTCGGGCGCCGTGGACTGGCATTATATAGGTCGTCTACCGGTGGTGATGTTGGGGGTTCTCGTACAGGGGTCACTGCCCGTGTAGTCCCCCTCCGAGACCTAAAAGATGCGGCCGTTTGACTGATTTCAGTTGCTTTTGAGTTAATGTTCCCTCGGCCAGCGTACCTGTGAGGGACCGGCGTTGGAGATAGTATCGACGGCGGAATAGTCGTTCGATC
>MU270668.1:0-39002 GCA_021432625.1 Leptodontidium sp. 2 PMI_412 | reverse complement strand
CCTTCGATTTTGGTGTGCGGATAATTACGTACACCGGGAGCCCCCTTGATTTGACCCCACTTTTTGCCCCTTTTATTCTTGCACTAGTATACTAGTATACTGTTAGTATATTGGAATATCAAAAATCCTTAGCCTATATTACTCCGTATTTCTGAGGACGGTCCCATATCACTTAGTATTTTTGAAAATGGTCCCATATCACTGAAGTGAGGAATATCAATTATACTGCAGATACTATTGCGAACACTGATTACAAATAATACGCCAAATTAATGATCTTTACTTTAGATACGATTTAAGATCAATTTTATACAATGTAGTGAGATTTAGTGCAGTTTGAGGCTCAGTTATCTTACTTTTTATCTTAATTTTATTAAGTACTAGAGCTTAGTCTAATCCGAGAGCCGTTGCCGAAAAATTTAACCTAAACGGGTTAAAACGGACCCGTTTACCGAGGGTCCTGACCAACCAACGGCCGTTCTAAGGGTTTAAAACCAACGCCAGTCCGTTTCGGGTAGGCGGTAAGAACGGCAGTTAGTTGCCGTTTTGCCAAGCACGAGAAATCTATTAACTACATTAATATGAACCCTTTCCAGTCGTGAGCTCCGTTCGACGATCCCCGGAAATTCCGCCCGAGCTATCCCGTAATCTGCTTCAGCACAACGTCTCGGAGCATCTCCAGGTTGCCCGTAGAATCCACAATAATAATATTGTCTTGTGGACGGCACGGGTGATCGATCCACTTCTGGAAGAGGGCGTGGGAGTCCTGGTCTGCACAAGCGCTGTGTGCGGCAGCAGGAGGGCAGTCGACGCCGGTTCGCTGACTCTTCATCGGGTCCCGGCTGCGAAGTCGCTGGTCCAATAGGTCAATGTCTTGGACCTTGCACTCGATATACCAGTAGGTAAAGCCGTGCTGCTTGGCGAGTGCAGAGCCTTGATCGAGAACCTCCTGGTAGTTGCAGGTGCTGTCGATGATAATGCTGTGGCCTTGCTTCATGAAGTCTTGGGCTAGAATCCACTGAAGCTGGTAGGCATGCTTTGCGGCCTGGTCAAATGGAGTGTTGGCTTCGAGAAAAGAGGATCGGAGGATATCGTGATCGATGACTACCCCGTCGATGGAGCATCCAAGCTTTTTTGCCATCGTACTCTTCCCAGAGCCTGGCGCACCAGACATCTGGATAAAGAGCTTTTTTGGTGTTTGCTGCTTAGACATTTTGTTGTGCTTCGATAGGTGTGTGTGTATGTGTGTGTGCTTCCGGTGGATGGGTTGAGGAGAAAGGGAACCCATTGTAGAAGCTCACGGCACGTGATCACACACTATGATTCCGGTCGTAACATATATGGGTCGTGATGCACCTGCTACCCTGTGTACTATAGGGCTATATAAAGTCATCACCAAAGCTTATTACTATGTAAAAGGGTCCTGAAAATAATACGACTCCTCCGTTACATTCGTATTTCTTTTGTTTATGCACACAACCTATGTCACTAAAATGCTTCACAATATCACAGCCTTATATCTCTCTGGCATCTCTCTAATTAACTCCTTTATCCTTTCCAGTCCCAAACTAAAAGAGAAGGTATCTCCTATTTTACCCGCCGTTTCTGTATCGAAGTTATCACCTACTCAATTGTTTAGCAATATCGTCTTGAGTCCAGCCGGCCTCAAAGAATAAGGTTTAGCATTGCAAGCACCGGTCACGAGCACATAGCTTGGTTAGTGGGCGTTGGTATAAAGAGAGATGACTTTATAATGCTAGATTACTGTAATTCTAGTGTAAGAAACCAAGGAAAAGTAGTATAACTGATGTGATCACAATCCTTCTCGCAATCACCTTCCTTCTCCATCCCCCAAACCGGAGTCCGAGCTTAAGCCTCTTAACCGACAAGGCTAGCAGCTAAGAACCATACAGGATCTACCTATCCAGAGTGTGTGAGTTAATTGGCCTGACGGTGGTGCCATTGAACCCCGGCGCCGGCGTAGGCCAGACTGTTGTGGCGAGGATCACAACGAACGCTTGCTAATAGCTTTTGATACTCGCAGTCGGAGCCATAATGATAAAAGGTTATCTTGTCCCCACCGTTTGCCAGTTTGACTAGCTAGGAGACCTTCTGGAAAGACTGAGCGCTATTCCACACACGGTGCCAATCCACCCCGTAGCCTTGCTGGTGGCTAAGTTTAATTCACTTATCCCGCTTCATGAAACGCGGGAGCACCACGTCGATTAATAAAGGACTCATCCGTTTGGCGTAGTCGTCTTCTCTCTGCGAGATGGCTTCCGACAGATAATGCGGCACAAATAGTCCGGTCGTCGTTCGCATCAGCTTCTCTCCATTTTCGTGCGCCTCGATGTCTCTGAAGCTCTTAGCGAGGAGCAGACCGTCCCTCTGCTCGTACTTGTTAATACATACTCGCCAGGACGGACTTGAGCCCGAAGTCGGCCTCTTAATGGCTAAAATGTACAGTTCATTTCCTCCTATGGCCAGAGGCTTGCTAAGCAAAAAGAACGAGTCATTCTCGACAACCCACCGACCGGGCTTCGGGAAGGGAAGCTGGTTCGCCTGTAGCAGGGCCAAATGTAGAGGTGAGATGCCGAAGATCCCGGGGGAGAGAAGCTTGTCGTTGTCTCTTGCGGTGAGCTGCGAACGGGATAATGATCCTGTCGAGGAGACGTGGACGATCCTTAGATTGTCTATGGCTCTCTGAGGAACCCTGCTGTCCCTGAAGAACGCAATAGTTTTGCGTGTTGCCGCTGTAAGCATATAGGTCTGTCCTCTCACACCGTTTGACGGATGGATTAACACACATGGGGAGTGGCTAACGGACTCGACTAGGTTCGTCGAGATGTATACCGCGGTCCGCTTGGGCAAATAAGTTCCGACTATTTCGTAGAGGAGTTTTTAGAGCGTGGAAACCGACTCGTTCTTGACGGAGAGTTCTAACACGTCATAGGGCCACTTCGTATTTGATATCTGCGAATCAAACAGAGCGTGATTGATCATCGCTGTTCCAAATTCTGCGCCCTCGGGCATGTAATCAAAGTTAGATGACGGCTCCGTGTTATTGGTACAAAGCTCAGCATTTCCTTCTAAGAGGTCGATAACGTCGTTCAGCTTCTCAAGTCCTATGAGAAACAGAGGCACGATCTCCTATGGTGTGTCCCTGCCCAGAGCACAAGCGCTATCCGAAACGAAGTGTGCCGCCTTACTAATCCTTAGCCCCAACTCAAAGGATCGAGCGCCATCGTGCTCGACTTTATTTATCCACTATCTTATAACTTCGTTGGATGCTAGCGCCGGAATGAGCATGTGGGCGGCACTGTTCATAGTATTAGAGCCGGGGTGTTGTTGCATTGTGAGCTTGTGGGAATCACCGTCGGCAGAGTAGTCGAAAAGACGCTTCCTGATCTCTGAGAAGCCCGTCAGGGAGGATAGCAGCTTTGAGATGTTATAGCAATAGTCACCGCGCTCGAAAGCCTTACTATCGGAGGAACCAAGGAGTAGAACACCGCGAGGGTCAATGAGCGCCAAGGGCTTATCCTCCTCTGGGTTTAGTCGGCTGAGTACATTGTAGATATTAAGGTCGCCGTGGATTTCGCTCAGGAGTTTCGGCCCAATCTTGGCTAGCCTAGAATAGATGGATCTCCAGCTTCTTCATGGCCGTTTCGAACCCAGATAGCCGTCTGCCATTCAGCGTGACATTCTCCTGCTTCAGGATTTAGTCAAGTGTCTGGTCTTGCTCACGAGCGATCTTAAGCCGCCTCCTCATCCGAGCAAAGTGCGCCTTCTGAATAAAGTAGGGGCTGCATTCTTCTTGGCCCTCGGTCTAGACAGAGGTGGCCATTCGGGCGAACATGTTTACTATGGCCTTCACAATGGACTCGGCCACATTAGCAAACACCATCTCTCCAATCGAGTAACTTGCGATATAGGGCAGCACGAGGGTGACATTGTCGTCGTTGTTAATAACTTCATCAGGCACCACGAACATGCTTGTCTTCTTCACAGCCTGACTGGACCCCAAGAACAGTGACTACCGTCTCAGCCATGGTGCGCCGTTGCCGTCAATGCCGTACCCCGTAGCGGACTTGCGAACGGTCACTACGCCGTCGACTCCTGGCACTAACGTGACGTTCGCTGAGGATCCACTCTCGTCCAGGGCAACGGGATTAATTGTGTCTAAAGACTGTCCGGCGCTGTGCGGGGCAAGGATGACCGCCCCGCCGATAATCGCATCTACTCGAAGCTCCTTGAAAACATATTCACCCCGGCTCCATTGCTGTCGCGACTTGAATCGCTCGAGGAACTCATCGACCGAAATGTCGTGCTTAGGTAGATAGTTGCGCGGAACGAGAACCTTCGAGTGTACGCTAGCATCGTCCAGGACTAGTATGGCCAAGTGCTGGCGGAACTTCGATTCGAGGTCAATCACGTCTGTAGATTCGCTAGGAGGGTCCCGAGTACTATCGGACTCCTTTTCTTTGAGGATGTCTGTTGTACTCTTTTGGATAGGCTTGATTAAGTCGCAGATGATCCTGACCGTGTCGGGGCTAATGCTGTTGAAGATGGGGAGGGTGATCGAAGTCGTAGCCAGCAGTTGGCTGTGCTTGAGATCTCCTCTAACTTTGCCGTGCGGTCCAAACTTCCCATTGATAGCGACGCATGGCATTCTATCCGCGTTACAATAAACATTCTCTGCCTTGAGAGCATCGCAGATTCGTCTCGCGCGCGCTGAGTCCGAAGGTATTGGCGTTGATCGTGGCGCTCACTTAGTAGTGATTTGTTCCTAGCCCAGTAGAGAGTTGCTGGAAAGTGACACCAGGAACACCAGCGAGAAGCTAGCGGTACAGTTTCCTAGCCTCTCCACGAGTCTCAAGGGCCGCCGGGAGGGTATCCAATGCTCGGAGACACATGAAGGCGTTGACCTCGGCCAATGCCTCATGACGTAGGATCCCGGTAGGGTTACGCTCTAGCAGATCGGCCAGAGACTTCGGGCACACGATGAGGCCGCCCGATCCTGCCCCCGTGAAGACCTTCGGGTAGCCTAAGCTGTAAATAGTGGCATGAGCGAGGCCGATCGAAGGCGGTTGGCCGTTGGTGGCGCCGAAGCTCTGAGCACTGTCAGAGATCAACTTGATGCCGTGCTTGTCTGCCAGCTTGCGGAAGGGTCCGAGATCGCATTGAGTGCCGAGCCAGTCCACGGTGACAATGGCCGCGGTCTTGTCTGAGATGAAGCGTTCGGTGACCTCGGGCGACAGGAGCTGTATCCGGATCGACCTCCACGAAGACCGGCTTGAAGCCCTTGTCAATAACGGCTTCAACAGTCGCCCCGGCCGTAGTCTGAGGAACAATGACCTCCAGGAAAGCCCGGAGTGCGTTCGTGCCGCTGCTGACGCAGATGACCGATGTCTTGTCGGGATCGACTTTCAGGAACTCTTGGATGCGGCTTTGCAGAGCGACCCAGTAGCTTGTACCGAGGCTTCCGACTCCCGGAAGGATCTTGGCAATAAAGCGCTGCTGGCTGGCACAGGCCTTGGAGTCCTCATTAGGCTCGTTGCCGATGATAGCATAAACTGCAGTGAAGTCACCTTTGGGACAGTAGCCCAAGGTATAGATCAACGGCACAGGCGCGCTAGGAGGGAACGCTGGACGGCCGCCTAAGACAGCGAGCTGAAGAGGAGTATTTCCGACAGGAGCCATGGCGTGTTTGATTTTTAGGAATTTTCTGGCGCTTTGTCGAAGGTGTTACTGCGTCTTTGTTAGGTAACGCTGTAACACTCAGCTTAACTTGCCAAAGAATGGTTTCAGAATGTTAGAACTGAAGAGTGAAAGTCTAATGGCAAGTTGTCTTAATAATAAGCTTACTAAACTAGATTACTCTTAAAGCCGGATAGGTAGTCTGCTTTATATTTCCTTATAGAACTATATCTGCTAAATGAACGTGTGATCTGTATCGCCTATCGGTGCCACGGGGGGTTGAGCTTTGGCGATCGTAGTGCATTTTGCAACGTGCCGTTTGGATGGTGCTCGAGGAGGATCCCGATCTGGGCTACTTTGTTCTTTCCAGTCCGTCTCAACCCCCCACTCCCTACCCAGCTCGCGACGTCCTACCATTATGTGTCTCCGTACATCTGTGCGATGCACAGCCGTCTCGTACACATGCAGCCAGAACTTCGACTTGCAGGGCCATGCGCTCCAATACTTGGGGCAAGCAGGGTCCTTGCAAGACCATGCCCACCAACAGGCGCTACGGAGATCGTCCACGTCGGTGTCGCTGCTCGTCAGGTAGTCGAAGGGAGTGGATAAAGTCAGCGGGAACGTCGACGTTGTTTATGGTGTCGAGTGGCCGTGGTGAGCATTGCTTTGTAGTTTGGGTCAGACGTGTCCAGTTCGGTGCTCGATGGAGCCGCCATTGTGCATTTCGAGCCTCAGTAAACGATATAGGAATGAGGATTTGGAAGAGCTGCAGTGAATAAGGATCCAGGGATCTAGGGATCCGTGGTTAACCTGGGGCATGAGTCCTAAGGAGGACAAGAAAGGAAATGAGATCGACAGTTCCCAGTGACGAAGCCCAGACTGTGTAACAAGAGTCTGGAATGGGCTTAGAGGTAAACCAAGTCGCACCTCCGCCCACTACAGGCATTCTCATCCCCAGCGCGCCACGACGTAGCTAACTATATACTAGAGTAATAAAGAACCAAAGGAATGTGGCTCTCTATTTACAAGTAAGAAATGAGGCCGCATTTAGTACAAGGAATAAAGCCGCATTAAGTACGAGCCATTACACGTGATATTCCTCACTAAGCAGATGCGTTAAGCAAAAGATCTGGCATTCTAAGATCTCTTGCAAAAAGCGCGGTTAGCTACTTTAACAGCGAACGACGTTGCTACTCTCAATTCGTATACTACCGAGAACAGGGTCGCCAATGGTGAGACCCCGCCTAAGAGGGCCATTATACGACTCAGTCATATCCGTAAGCAAGCTAACCTTATACATCTCCAAGCATTTACCAAAGCGCGAGGGTAGAAGATCTACCTTTTTTCCGCCAAGCGCGACGCGCCTACCGGGACAAATCTGAACTATCTCGCACTGCTCCGGATGATCTACCAGGTCGGTGAGAAAAGCTACCTAAAAGGCCCAAGTTTCTTTGCCTTTACGAAGGGTATGCCTATTATACTCCAACAGAATACAAACACGTATAGTAGCCTAGTTAATAATATAAGAGCCACCGCCGAGGAAGTCGTCTTAGATGCTAGCGTCCAAGGTATACATACGGGGTTTATTCTTATAGGCTTCACTTACTAACTACATTGACAGCTTTATGGATAGAACTTGACGACCTGTTTGTCCTATGTACGGTGCCTTTGCTCTACGTCCTTATTCGGCCTGCATATAACCACAACCTATCGTTTTCTAATATTCCTAACGGTCTGATTCCCGTCTTCCCGATAGAAATAAGAGGTTAAATCCCTAGTATGCTAGGTTTGTTCTTTTACTAACATCAAGTTTCATTAACGCTTAGATTCGCCTTCACCGATTACAAGAGCTAAGGTAGTACGTTCATCACCCTCATTCTAGATCTCCTCTTTAGTAAGCAACGCGGCGTCGACTAGCATAGTAAGTGAACCTCGATCAATGTCCAGCTTAGCAGGGTCAAGACTCTATCCGGGGTCTGGTTGCGAGAACCAATTACGCTTGAAGACGTTTCGTTTCGCCCTCACCCGGATCTCAAGATTGAATTCTACCGACTTGAGGCTTTAGAGCAACAGACGATTAGTCTGTGGGACAGCTCACCTGATTCTTGATATCGCTATATAAGACGATTATCTTAACATTAAGTTTTACTCCTCGCTTCATACTACGTATTATATCTGCCTCGTTATTAGAACTTTCCTGATAGAGTTTTGATGCGTCACTTTTCTCTGCGTTTAGGGCAATCGTTGCGAGGTTTCTGACACTCAAGGATTACGAAAGACCTCCCAAGCTTCTCTATTGTAGTATAGTTTAGATGGGCTACAACCGTAGAGTGCCACCTATTCCAATTGTAGCCACACACAATATACACAAATGACCCTGCAAACAGACCTAACATTCCGCATCTTAGGGGGGGTTAACGACCACGGCCTGACGCGATGGGTCGCGATAGAGAGACGAATTCTGTGTAATTCGTCAAACCACAGGTCCTACTAGTGCGGGTAGCCGTCCATCACGCCGAACCTTGAGCATAGGCCGATTAAAGTTATCGTTATTGAAAATTATATCGGCGATGGAAGCTGGCTGGCATAAATTTTCATAAATATGAAAAGCAGGCTGATATCGCGTCGCATAGAGATGTCGCGTGGCCTCTGGTCCTCCCAAATGACAAGCATCCCGATCTACACCTCGTTGCTCCGAGACCTGCTCTGAGGTTTCGACGAAAATCGTTAAATCCCAACCATCACGCAGCTCGGGCCGCTGGAGAAAAGTGCCATCCACAATGAGTATAGCGTCGTGTAAGGCGAGGCGTGGTTGTTGTTCAATAGGGCGGTCCTTATCAAGATCAAAGGATGCTGTGCGATATCGTCGATCACCATCCGGTCCCAAAGGGGAGAGAAGAAGTGCGTTGATGGCAGGAAGATCACGCGCATCATAGTAATAACCCTCAGCGGAGTGACGCCCGCGCGCATAGCGTTCGATCTTGGGCTTGTGAAATCCGTCAATTGAGGTGCGAATAACGTCCCTTCCTTTGGCAAAGAGAATCTCTGAAAGCTCATCGGCAAGCGTAGTCTTCCCAGATGCGGTCCGCCCGTCGATTGCGACGCGAGTTGGCCTTGATATGTTGATGCTTGAGATCAAAGATGCAAGCTCACTAAGAGTCGCAGCCCTTTGCGCAGATCCCATATCCGTTCCCATGTCTCTAAATTCCTTTGTTTCAAAACGACCAAATTTTTTGGGGGTACGGGGGGGGGGGGGGGTTTGGCTGGGACGCTGTCGGGAACGAAGCCCCTCGCCGCCTGTCACGTGTGTTTAAGAATCATGACTTTGTGGAAAGCTTTGGAAGGTGATAGAAACCGCACCTGAAACTTAGTCGATTTCGTCCACCTTTACACTTAGCAACTGCTTATTCTAACGTTTTTCAATTGAAATTCCACTACTCTAATGTGCCTTCGAAATAAGCCGAAAGCTTAGAGAGAAGGTTCTTCGACAAGCTCTAATGGATTTCGAAGGCTTCGTGTGAGCCGGAGGCGAGCACCCACGTAAGAAGGTTCTTCGAAGAGAGAGAGAGCGCGGGGCCTTCGGCCTTTCGTTTTTCCCGTCCATGCTAAGTAATATCTTACGGAATCTTGTGGCTTCTGTGCTGGTGGTTGTGGCTTGCCTCGCTGTAGTCAATAAAATGCCTTCGGAATTAAATAAATACTACCTAGCGCCACTATCGACACGCTGCTGCCAGAATTACACTTGAACACGTGACTACACTGAAGAAGCCTGAAATTTTAGCGATAGCTAAAAATGAAGGTTATTGGAAGAGAGGAGAGCGCGATGGGAAGTGCTAGTATAATGTCTGAAACAGAAATTCTGCTCACTGTGCTTATCACAATTTGTAAAGTGCTATTCATTAAAACCTGGGCGAATCAAATAATGTACAAGTAGCTACACAATGGAGGGAAGTCACGACACCTATTATTATCCCTGTAAGCCACAATTCGGGTAGCATGTGATGTATACTACAGGGGAAAAATGGCCATCCATCCCCAGAGCGTCGTCCTTTCACCCCGCCGAAGCATCCCATCCCTCTCCGAATCAACATCCTTATTACCAAAACATCGCTAAACGCCCCCAAAACATTGTCGAGACTATTATTTCCATCTGATTGTCTCCTGCCACACCATCCAGGCTTATTGTAGCCCTAGCCCTTACTTGAGAGGCTACTGCCAGCGACAGAGAAGCTTGAGGCCAACATGCCACCCCAACAACACAACTCTTCTGCATCGAATGACTCCATAAGGGTACAAGCCCACTCGTTTGGACCACGCAGGTAATTCATTTTTGCCCATTCCGATGAAGGTACAGTGGAGTGCTAATGCGACGGAAGGATCATCGTCAAGGAGTGAGGTACAAAGGTATATGAATTACTATCCTATACTCGGTGTCTCTTGCAGACACTAATTTGAAATATATGGATATTGATGTGTGAAGTGTAGCCGACTCGTACAGCAACGCCTCGACGAATTTTTTAAATCAGAATCTCCATCGTTCCTATATTCGAGGACATCGATAGACACGGCACAACAAAGGGGACAACAAATGGAACAAACGATCCAGGGATTCGATGCTGTATTTGCCCGGGAGCTACCACACACTACAGAAAGCTCGTGGGCGGTCGAGCCAAGCGTTCCGCTAGAAAGGGCACGCGGAAGTTCTGCGATCGCTCCAGCCCGAGAAAATGAGATGGATGTGCGCAAGGACGAGGTGATGGACCCGACCACGATCCCTAGTGATGTCTCTTCCCCCGAACTTAAGAAGAGAAGCCAATCCGAACATCTCTCGGAAGATGCCGAGATTTCTTCGCAGTCGTCCTCTCAACCTAAAGAGAATCCCCCCATCAGTGAGCGGAAGACTCCTAGTGATGACCTGGCCCCGAGAGCTGAGACGGCGTTCGGAGCTGTGGAACTGGGAGCGGCTGCTGCCAGTCTCCTGTTGTTCGCTTCCAAATTCTAGCAAAGCACCTCTTCGAAGACCAAGTAATTACCGCAGACCTTTCTTTAGACGGGTTTACTTATTTCTACTACATAATAATAATCCCCTACCTGGAAGTGGCCTTAGATGTGCTCGCCGGGCCTAGTTTGTCGATTGGCGTTAAACACAAGAAGGATGAGCGAATCGTTTAGATTGTCACCGATAAGACTGTTCCCCAAGAGACACAGACGGAGTTAAAAGAATCGCTTAGCGAGCTCCTACCCGAGGGATTCCATAACCTAACAACCTTGAGCTTTGCGCAAGGTAGAATAATCCGCGCGGGCGGTGTAGCAGGCACCAAGCATCACTATCCCAAGAACCCGTATCGATACGCCAGCGTGGAAATGGGCGACTCGATAGGGTCGAAGTTCTCTGGGGATATTGCAACCGCCGGGCCGCGTATCCAGCTGGGCGAAGAGGGGTTCTGGGTCCATTGCTACTACTTCTTGGACGATTATTATAAGAGCGTGCAGTTCACAAAGTACCAAAAACAACCCCTGATCACGTATCCTGCGCAATATGACATAAAAGACTTTTGTAAGCACTATAGCGGTTTAGCACCTGTGGCCGCAAAAGAGGAAGTTACTAGCTAAATTGTCTTCCACTCGGGCGGCCTTAGCGCAACACGAAAGTGGAAGAATGGTTTGTCCTGTCTAGTAGACTATACTATCTGTGCCTAATTAGATGGTTTAAAACCGAAACCTAACGTTATAAGAATAGTAAACAAAGAAAGCAGATTTGTCACTAACACCTGCGAGATTCGCCTTAAGGGACTCGTTTACAATGTGGGCAGAAGCAGTAGTGTGTAAATAGGAAGAGTGCGAAAAGAAATGTCATTCGTAAAAGGCACTTAGAGTAATACAGAATCTACGAAGACTTACGAGTGGACAGTCGACTAAACAGGAGAGGGCCAAACCAAGGAGAAGTAGAATCTCGGCGGCTTAGGGATAAAGGGAGATTCAAGAGTAGGTGTAATCGACATAGAAAGCAATTCCCTTTGTGGGCAAGTGTGGGGAACCTAGGGTGTGTAGCGTGTTGTGTACATCACGGCCTGGGACGATATTGTCGACGGTATCGAGGAAAAACACGAGCAGATATACGGGCAGAGATTGCGGGCAACTCTCCCCCAACCTAATTCGACTTCGACATGCCGCTTGGGCCAACCTCTGTGCTACAGCTGTGCCATTAAGCGTGAACTTTACTTGGAAAGCATCGATCATCGACTCTGGACCATTTAACAGGCACTCCCCGAAGCCACGTATAGTGATCACATTATTAGTGCTTAAGAGTCTAAATCCGAGAATTTCTTCATCCTATCAGAATCAGAGGCTAAAGACATCGATAGCATGTAAGCATTAAAAAATAGCAAGCGCTGTAAAATAGGATTGAAACTCGGGCCAACTCGTTCTTCTATAACACTGCAAGAAGAGGCCTTATACATCGTCAGTGGGTGCTCAAGGATCTCCCTTCCTTCCTCATGAGCAGCAATGGCATAGTAACAAACTTGACATGGGAAGGAAATACTGTGCAATGTCTAAAGCCAATGCTGAACTCTTGATGGCTGCAGCTTAAAGTGCCTTCGAAATGCCTTCGAAATAAGCTGAAAGCTTAGAGAGAAGGTTCTTCGACAAGAAGAGAGGGGCCGGGCTTCGGCAAAACGTTAATCCAAAATTACTAAGCAGATAGCCCTTGCCAAAAGTTATCTGGTTCCTCCGTTTTAATAACATGGGTGTTAAAACAGGGTAAAACTGTGTATTTTAAATCCGTTGTTTTAGAAACACTTCAGAGACACTTTGGTTTCCGAATGAGTTGTTATATTGTTTTTATAGGTTACTCCGCTTAGGCGGACATCACCTCTCCTTCTTTTACCCCTGGAAACCCCTTTTCCGCTGCCTTCGACGGCACAACCATAGACGACGACTAAGACGGCGACGACGTAGATGCCTCTCGTTTTACCGCGGGTGATAAGGTCGCCGTTCAAGCTTGGTTTGGCACTTACGTCTTCGCAGACAAGTGTGGGAAGACTGTATCAGGACCCACGTTTCGCCTGTTGAAGTTGTGGAGGTTACAAGCTGGTGTCTCTAGATCTTCGAGCCTAAATAGCAGCCCGGTACCAAACGAAGACGTATATTATAGAAATAGTATTTATATGCAAATTCTTTCTTCTACCGTCCACTAAATCTCACTTTTGCTTGTTTTTGACGCCATGTCACGTGTTTGCTTGGGCAGTCTCCGGCTGTCTGTGCGCCACGCCTGAAAATTTGTCACGTCCGTCCATGCGTGGCGCAAAACCTGGTGTGCCGGACACAACCAATGGGATCCCAAGGATCGTGGACTCTTTTCCACAAACATCCTCTTCAAATTAACTACAACTAAAAGTTTTATTTCTGAAGGTAGAAATAACTTCGCCACACTATTCCTATTTACACAGCAACTAGTGAATATTGAAATTTGTTTGATTTTCTGACACACCGAGTTTTCCGCCACGCAGGGACGGACGTTCGATATCATCCACTCAACACCTCCCAACTATCATTCTGACGCCTTTTAACATTATTGCAGTACTAATATTCTAATCAATTTCGAAGGATTCGTGTGAGCCGGAGGCTAGCACCCATGTGCCTTCGAAATGAGCTGATAAGCTCAGAGAGAAGGTTCTTCGAAGAGAGAGAGAGCGCAGGGCCTTCGGCGTTTCGTTTTTCTGATTTTCGGGCGCCAGGAAGAAATTATAATCCGTACTTAGTTACTAATAGCTTTAGTAAGTCATGGCTTTGCCTTGTCGCTTGTATTGCCTCTTTTCGACGACGTCTCGCTGTTTTATGTATTACTTTCTTTTAACTTTTTATTAAACTAGGAGGAGGAGTTACTTTATTCTTTATTACAGTTACGTTTAAGCATTTAGTCCTAGCGTGTGCTTTCTTCTCTCTATTTACGGTTTATATTTCTCTTTTTATTTATGGCTTATACTTTACTTTTAAGGAGGTATAGTTTGTCTTCTATTATGTCATTTCCTCTTAAATTTATATTTACTTCCTTAATATCTCAGACTTCTATATTAAGAGATAGTCTAAGTCTCGGTAATATTAGCGTAGTTAGCGCGCACGATATTACAATAGAAGTATAAAAGAAGTCTAAGTAGATTTATAATGTAGACTAAGAGAGGTTTAGGCGGTTTTATAATGACGAGTTACGGAGGAAGAGGTCTAAGTAATTTCTCTCTAGAGAACGGCCGCGGGGAGAACCTATTAAAACGTTACACGCTAGAGAAGGAGTTCTAGATTTTAATAGGGCGGCGCAAGAAACACTATAAGTCGGGCAAGAGCCGCGAGCCAAAGACGATTAGCTTCGGGAGAGTAGAGAGTTAGCGAGGCAGCGAGGCAGCGAGTATAATAAGAGTAGCGAGTCAAAGATGATTAGCTTCGAGAAAGTAGATAGTTCGCGAGGTAGCGAGTATAATAAGAGTAACGAGTTAAGGACAATCAACTTCGAGAAAGTAGAAAGTTGGCGAGGCAGCGAGAATAATAAGAGTAGTGAGTCAAGGATAATTAATTCCTTAAAAGCTATAGATTAGCGAAGCTTGAAGACGCCGAGTAAAGACGGGAGTTACGCCTTTAATAAGACAAGGCGCGTCGTAGAGTTAAGTAGGCCCGAGATGACTTTATAATAGGATCTCTATTACGACATAAGGCTAATATAAAAACTAAGAGGCGGCAAGATATATAACTTTAAGATATAGCTTTATATATAAAGGCACGTAATCGAGATGTCGAGAGGATTGCCAAAGACAATAAGAGACGCGCTTTATAGGGCTTAAAAGATAATTATTGTCGCCAGGAGAGGGCTTACCGAGATAATGTTAGTGCCTAAGCTCTCTAACGTCACAAAGTTGCCCTCTAAGTGCAAAAGCCCTAATAGAGAACAAAAGGGCATATCGCTGCCTTCAATAGTGTCCTTTTATCTTTCTTAGATTAAGAGTACTAGTTTATAAAGTAAGCTTTAGCCGATTTTCTAGAGGAGATTACCTCTAATATCTAAATAAGGGGTATAAGGGATTACTAAAGGGCGATCTCGAATGCCTCTAAGCGTCTACTATATAGACTCTGTGGAAGGTTGTTCTAGGAGGACGAGATAACGAGTATAAGTCTCTGAGACAACGACTTATAATACTTCCTCTAGAGGACAAGGACAGCCCCCGACTGTTGCGCCGCTAAAGACGATATAGTTAGCCTATGTGTGACTTATAACTCAGCGATTACTAAACAGGCTATTCCTCTACTTTCGGCTAAGAACTTTATTAATTACCTATTTTATTAAGACTATTTAAATATACTAAAGAATCTTAATACTGTCGAGGAAGCTTTCATAGCACGGGCTTATATTATTAGTATCTTCTTAAAACTGACCTTAGGTGCTAAGAGTAGAATTAGTTACTGGGGAAGTCGCGGTCATTCTATTGTAGTTAAGTAGGATCTAAGTAAGCTTTTGAAGATCTTGCCCGCTATAAGGTTACGAGACTATACGACGATTACTATTAACTAAGATCGCGGAATACCGCCATCGAAAGAGAACCTTACGCGGTTTTGTTTTATTAATAAAGTGAAAGTCGTGAATGCCTTACTATAGTTATGTGCTAATAATCCCGGCTATAAATTAGTAGTCGTCGACTACTCTGTTTTAGACTCTTAGCTAGACTACCACATTCCTTAAGAGATTAGAGACGCCTTTATTACGTTAGGTCTTAAGTTAGGCTTAATAAATACTTAAGTAGAAGACAAGCGGGAAGGTTATATTATATTACTACGAGATAAGCTTTTTAAGAACGAGTTAAATACGAAGGTAAAGGACGCTAAGCCTAATAGTATCTTAAGTCAATCGTTCTTCTCTAACCTTTATAGTTAAGATCTATACTCTACCCCAGTTACTTTAGTTAGCTTATAAGCCATCCTCTAAAAGTAATATTCTAACTGTCTAGGCCTAAGGGAAGAAGATACTATTAATATTTAAGATAATAAAGAAGGCACACTAAACGACAACTCTCGCCTACTATATATATCGTATAAGACAATATAATACTTATTACTAATAAGTGCCTTTACAGATCTAGACTATTTTACAGCGGCGTTCCTTACCTTGTTTCTGTTTGACATAAGCGGACATCTAAGTAATATAAATAGAGGCCGTCCGGAGGAGGTATCTCTTAAAGCTTTTGTAAGATATACTATATTACATTATTCCTTACTGTGAGTATTTCCTGCCTATTATTATATCGTTCTAATATTTATAGCTTCTCTTAGTACTATACCTTTATGTTTTATATATACGATTTAATCTTAATACGGCAAGCTTCTTTTAGGAATTACGTCTAAGTCAAGAACGGCTATTAGGCTAAGGCTACTCAAGAACTTGCTAAGCTCTCGGCTAATAACCTCTAACGTGTAATATAGGAATTTACTAACCAAAAGAAGATCTCAAACCCTATTATTTATAGTCTAATTACTAATATAAGGATTATCTTATCGTTTAACCTAGAGTCGTTTAGCGAGAAAATAAGGTTTAGGAACTTAATATTTAGTAAGATCGCCCGCCTTAGACTCTCACTTATCTAGTTTACCCTAAACCCAAAGGATATTAGTAATATCTTCGTAGTTAAACTTACTAGTAAAGAGATCTCGCTTAATAAGCCGGGTATTAAGTCTAAACTCTTATAACTAATAATTAAGAATCCGAGTCTTGTCGCTTAATTCTTTTACGTTATTATTACCTCTTTCTTTGCCTACTTCTTTAAGACGCTCTCTAAGGAGCCTAGTATCTTCAGCACAGTGAATTCTCATTTTAGAATAGTCGAGTCGATAACGTAAATAATACTACATCTTCACGGATTTACCTGGCTCGCCGGTAACATTAGCGCAGCGAGTTTTTATTAGAGACTAAAGTTAAACGCTAAGTTCAAGGACCGGGTCCTTACTTATATCCGCTTAATAGTTAAAGAGACCGTAGATCTTACTCTTAGTCAGTAATTCTAATCGGAGACTCCCGGCTCGTCTTGTTTTCTTATGCCGGAAGACATAACTCTGTCTAAGTTCTAAGACGCTCTCGAGATCGACTCGAACAACGTAATAACTCGAGTCTAAATATATACTTATACTAAGACTTATATTAAACACTAAAAGAAGGTCCTAAAGTTAAGTACGAGGGCTAATCTAGTTTCGATTGTCTAGAGTAAAGGGATAGTAATAGACACTAATAAGGTTTTATAGCGTTTTAAAATTCCCTAGTAGTTACTCTTGTAAATATATAGATTTCTATTTCTACGACCGCTCGTTCTAGAATCTATAGTTATAGAAGAGGGCTATATCTAGATAAAAAGGAATCACTAATTTATGAATAAGTATAACCTTATTATTATATTTATAATAAGATATAACTATAACGTTAACTTTATTACGTTGTCTCTTAAGGTCCTATTTACTATTTACTATATAACAAACTATATAATAAAGGCTTAAGTTAATTAGGGTTAGCTTATACTCGCTATAGTTATCTTAAAGAAGGCCTAAGAGACGGCTAAAGTAGCGGCCGCTAAGGACAGTAGCTTACTAATACTAAAACCTCTTGATATATCTAAGTTTACTTTAAAGGTATATAATCGCTTCACAAGAGACGTAGAGGTCGGCGCTCTAGCCGTGGCTTACTTCCTCCTTAGACAGCCGTCTACGTATATTCTAAAAAGCGACAAGTCTGTCACGATTAATTTTTATTAAGTCAAGACACACATTCGTAAGGTTTTAAATAGCTTACTCGACGAGTCTAATAATAAGGGAGTAGCAGAATCCGCGAATTAGTACGTTAACTTCAACGGCCGTACCCGCCACACGTTAATTTATAAGAACTACGAGTACTAGGGCAACAGGCTTACTCATTTATATTTCTACGAATATACGTCTCAAATATTTATATAGACGTTCAAAGGCGCTAATAATTAAACGTTCCTTTTTCCTTTTAATCCTTCTCACCCGTTATATATAACTTATATTTAGGTTTCTATTAGCTCCCTGAAGTCGTTAAAGACACTATCCTTATGTGGTAGTTTTACTTTTATGTTAGAGAATAATACTAATATTCTCAATACGATACTAAAGACTTAAGATAAGATATATAAGGTTCTCCTTAGTCTATTTTATCCGTGGAATAGGCTTTAAGTTCTCTAGAGCGGCTATCTAGAATCCCTGCGTACTATACTATATAAAAATACGTGGCTATAGAACCTCGTCCTCTCGTTTCTCCTACTTTACTTAGTCTAGTTATTAAAGAACGTCGTGCTCCTCTAGCAAAGTAAGGAAGCTACTAATCAAGATAAGAAGGAGCGTGGCATAAAGTTTAATAACTATTTTAAAGCTATAGACTATAAGGTCTATAATAAGGACGAAGAGGCTAATATAGATATAGACTTTGTTACGCTTCGACCGACGGAGAGTAATTTACTTTACGCTACTTTAGCTTTCCCTGGCGTTATTACTAACGGCCTCTTTATATTACGATTTTCTCGTAACCCTTAGCTACTTAGTGCCTATTTTACCCCTGCCGCTTTAGTTAAGACTTAGTCTAGAGAGTTAAAAGCCTTTAAAGACTAAGACCGGTTAGATCTCGACGGCGATGACGACGCTATTAATATGTCTTCTCGGCTCGATACGGGGGGGCCGGAAGCGGCTCTCGTTCTAGTTCTTGGCTATAGTACGCAGTTTATGGCGTCTTTGTAATATCTGTAGGCTTTATTTTAAGCCGACTTGTCTGTCAATAATCTACTGGCTATAATTACTAGTTAGTACTTATTGAACTAGAAACAGCGAGTAATTATTAAGGCTCTAGTCTTCCGCGTCTTACACCTTATTTAGATTAAGTCTATTCGTGATTAGTTCTTACTCTACTTTAGCGGTATTAGTGGAGTTAGTAAGACCTACCTCATTAAGGCTCTTATGTTTAGTCTCTTAATAATCTAGAAGTATAACGATGTTCTACTTACTACTTTAATTAGTACGGCTACTACGAATATCGGCGGCGCTACTTATTATTCTACCCTCGAGTATAGCAAGAATGTAAGTCAGCCCGTACGTTAAATAACGAAGTTAAGACTCTCTTATAAGAAGATCTTCATCCTCGACGAGATTAGTATAGTTAGCCTCAAGGACTTAGTCTAGATCAGCGAACGGTGTAATACTATTTAAGATTTAAATCGAGCGTCCGACACGGTTTTTAATAGGCTGCCTATCGTTATATTTCTAGGGGATTTCAACTAGTTTAAGCTAGTCTATAGTTATATTATATAAAGTCAGACTATTAACGATATTACTATACTATAATCGGGGAAATCTATTTAGAGTCGTTTTACTCACGTAGTATTCTTTATAGAGTAGATGCGTTAAGTAAAAGATCCGGTATTTTAAGATCTCTTACAGAGAGCGAGGTTTACTACTCTAATAACGGACGACGTTATTACTCTTAATTCGTGTACTACCGAGAACAGGATTACTAATAGTGAGACTCCGCCTAAGAGGGCTATTATACGACTTAATCGCGCCTAAGAGTAAGCTAACCTTATATATCTCCGAGTATTTACTAAAGCACGAGGACAGAAGATTTACCTCTTTCCCGCTAAACACGACGCACTTATTAAGACAAATCTAGACTATCTCGTACTACTCCGGACGATTTACTAAGTCGGTGAGGAAGGCTACTTAAAAGGTCCGGGTTTCTTTGCCTTTATAAAAGGTATACTTATTATACTCTAATAAAACACAAACACGTATACTAGCTTAGTTAATAGTATAAGAGGCACCGCCGAGGAAGTCGTCTTAAATACTAGCGTATAAGGTATATAGATAGAGTTTATTCTTATGGGCTTTATATATTAATTATATTAATAGCTTTATAAATAGAACTTGACGACTTATTTATTCTATATATAGTTCTTCTACTTTACGTCCTTATTTGACTTACATATAACTATAACTTATCCTTTTCTAATATTCCTGACAGTTTAGTTCCCGTCTTTTTAATATAAATAAGAGGTTAGATCCCTAGTATACTAGGTCTATTCTTTTACTGACATTAAGTTCTATTAACACTTAGATTTGCCTTCACTGATTATAAGAGCTAAGGTAGTACGTTTACTACTCTTATTTTAGATCTTTTCTTTAGTAAGTAACACGGCGTTAACTAATATAATAAGTAGACCTCGATTAATGTCTAACTTAGTAAGGTCAAAACTTTATCTAGGGTCTAGTTACGAGAACTGATTATACTTGAAGACGTTTTATTTCGCCTTTACTTAGATCTCAAGATTAAACTCTCTTGACTTAAGGCTTTAGAGTAATAAACAATTAGTCTATAAGAGAGCTCACTTTATTCTTAATATCGCTATATAAGACGATTCTCTTAATATTAAGTTTTACTCCTCGCTTTATATTACGTATTATATTTACCTCGTGATTAGAACTTTCCTAATAAGGTTTTAATTCGTCGCTTTTATTTATATTTAAAGTAATCGTTACGAGGGTTTTTTAACACTTAGAGTTATAGCCGTGTATTATTATATTATCTCTTATTATTTTGTATATTACTATTTCTTTATATTAATTTCTACTTCGTCGCCTGTTATTTCCCCCTTTCTAGCTCGCTTCTTTAGCCGTTTGTATATCTTATTTCTATTCCTCTTACTCTTTTTATTATTACGTGTTAATATATCCTTAATATCACAATAGTTAGTACTCGTAAAACTCCTAGTTCCCTTATTACTAAAGCCGTTAATAATAACGATGATATAGTTAATATTATAGACTAGTTGTCTATAAGTTCTCTACCTTTCTAGGTTTTCCTTTACGTTAATTTCTAAGGTATAATATAATTCTACGCCGCCTTTCTTAAATAATATTTACGCTAGTCTTCTTAAATCGAGTTCTATTGATTTATAAACCCCCTTATTATATACGTCTCTAAGTAAGAGACTAGTGACCCCCCTTCCTGCCTTAAACTTTAGCGGCGTCCCGAACCTTTTATACTTTCGGGGCTAATAAGTATATATTAGGAATCTCGAGCGTCTCGATCTGAAGCTTTTGTGGGATGCCTTTAATAAAACTATAATAAAGTGGCTCGCTTATAATGACTTAGACGACTTATATTATAATAAAGAACGTGGACCCTTAAGTATTATCCTCTTAGGCTAACTCGAGAAGTTCATTATACTTAATAGTACCCAAAACAATTTCGATAAGAACAAGCCTGAGTTTTCCTTATAATTATAAGTAAAGGAGAGAGCGCTAGAGATCTTAAAGGGCTTAATTCGTCGGCGGGACAGAAATCTCACAGTTATTAATCCCTTATATATTAAGGTGACTGAGGCAGACATCACTTTACCTTCTTTTACCCCTAGAGACCCCTTTCCCGCTGCCTTTGACGGGACAACTATTAACGACGACTAAGACGGCAACGACGTAGATGCCTCTCGTTTTACCGCGAGTGATAAAGTCGCCGTTTAAGCTTAGTTTGGCACTTACGTCTTCACAAATAAGTCTAAGAAGACTATATTTAGACCCACGTTTCGTCTATTAAAGTTGTAGAGGTTACAAGCCAGTGTCTCTAGTTCTTCGAGCCTAAATAACAGCCCAATTACTAAAAGGAGACGTATACTTTAGTAGCCTTACGTTTTATTTAAACATAGATTTCTATATAAACTGTTTTTTCTATAGTCTATAATTCAATATCTACTGAATTCTACCCTGCTATTCCTAAAACGTGTCACGTGTTTATTTAGTTAGTCTAATGTTATCTGTGCGCCACACCTCAAACTTTGTTAATCTTATTTAGCACCTACCAACTGTGAATTCTATACTCTATTCTAATACTCTAATCAATTTCGAAGGCTTCGTGTGAGCCGCAGGCGAGCACCCATGTTCTTCGAAGAGAGAGAGAGAGAGCGCGGGGACTTTGCTGTGGCGTTTGTTTAGTCATTTCTTATGTAAATATTAAATGCTGTGGCTCGTAACCTGGTGGCTTGGCCTCGTCGTTTCCAACGCCCTCTATTTCATTTGGGGGAAGGGGGGAGGACTGGTTTGCTTGTCGATATGATCTACGCAGTACTTGCGAACCGTTATTCTGACGCCTTTTAATATTATTCCAACATTATAGTCAATTTCAAAGGCTTCGTGTGAGCCGCAGGCTAGCACCCACGTACAAATAGAGGAGCCACATGTTTTAACGCTTAGTAATACGCATTAGCCTAACTATAATATACTATGTTCACGCCCGGGTTCGCTATATTTTTCTTAGCCACGATTCTCAGGCCTAAGTTAATCACGTGTGTGGTGTAAGAGCAGGTGGCACGCTGGTGCCTGGGCGTTGGAGCCCCGTCTCGTCGCCTCCTACATCACCATGCCATCACCCAATAAGTACTTGCTCTACACCACGTTCGGCCAAACTAGTTTAGTGTTAAATCCTTAGGACAGCAGCATCGCCGTTCGAGCATCAGATATCCTTTCGGCATGAGTCCGCAATCCCCGCAATTTGAACTCAAAACTTACGAGTACGAGCCGCTTCCATCTCCATTGTCTATTCGCTTGTTATCTTTTGTCAAGCAGCGGGATAACGGCCCTACGGTATGCGGAACACCTCTTATGGATTTTACCTTGCGGACTGTAGATTTGACCACCTCTCCCGCCTACAAAGCCCTGTCGTATACTTGGGGTAACCCTTACAGCACATTCGCCAGCCCGAGAGATCGTGAGACATATGCCATTCCAAGCGGTGATCAATACGACGGTAGACACCAGTGGCCGCTGGCTGTGAATGGCAGGATACATTTCGTCGCAAGGAATCTCTTGGAAGCTCTTCAACGGCTATTTCTAGAGGGTGCACCGACTATCAATCAGAGTTTTCCGCCATTCAACAAGACTACATTGATTAGGGCGTCTGAAACCAACCAACCGGACAGAGTTCTTCGCTGTCTTCGGCTAGGAGCTGATATACACCTGAAGGATCGATTTGGGGAAACGGCGCTGCATTATGCCGCCGAGAATGGACACATTGAGGTCGTCAAAATTCTATTACGCTACGGCGCAGAGGACCAAATTCGGGATAAATCGGGGCGCATTCCATTAGACTGTTGCTTACAGCGAAAACGTGGCCAACACCGTGAAGTCGCCGAATTGCTTCGCAATACCGACTCGTCAGGGAACCGTAGCAAAGACATGCTGGCTTATACTAGGGAACCCGATAACCAGTTATACGACTTGTGGGTTGACGCTATTTGCATCAACCAAAGCGACGTGGCAGAGCGAACAGCCCAAGTTGCCCTGATGTCGCGTATTTATTCAACCGCTTTGTCTGTGGTAGTCTGGCTTGGACCAGAGGACATATCGACCCACTTCGCCTCCTTGGCTCTGGAAGGAGAGACTGTCACTGAGAAGCAGCTGTTCGACATCAGGAATCTCATTAGTCGGTCATGGTTCACGCGAAAATGGGTAATCCAGGAGATTTCCCTGGCAAAAGCGATCGAAGTATGGTGCGGATCTTTTCGGATAAACTTGGATTGCCTTTTAGGCTACGGTCTGGAACGGATATCGCCAGTAGGCAAGTTACTGGAATCCCCACCTACAAAGCTTTCTCAGGGCAGAAAGGGTTTGGGAGTCTGGGAAGTGCTTGTTCTGAGGCACTGGCTTTCCCAAATCCAAAGCCCTCCCCTGGATTGTACCAACCGTATCTTGCCACCGAGCATGCCCGCTTTGATCGCGCTCACCTGGCATTTTGAATCAAAAGATCCTCGAGACAGAATCTTTGCCCTCCTTGGAATTGTTAGCAAGTATCCTTTGGAAGAAAATCCCTGTGACCTTGTTGCCGACTACTCAATGTCGACCGATGATGTATTTCTCAAGGCTGGGAGGCATTTTGTTGAAGCCAAGGGCCAGAACGAAATCCCCCATTGGAACAAAAAGAGTGAAATACTGGAACCGCTCGAAGGTCTCTCCTTTATCCAGCACGAATTACTGGTAGTCGGAAATATGCCTTCTTGGGTGCCAGATTTTAGACTTGAGCTGAGAACAGCTAGACTCTGGGATTGTCGGTTCAGTGCTGGTGGCCCAAGGTGCAACATCTGGCCCTCGGATTCACGTCTCCTCAAGGTGGACGGACACCTACTCGACCGAGTAACAGAAGCAGAGTATCAACAGAGAATGCAAAAAGATAAACTTCCCACTTCTGTTCCAGATATCGCTGCGTGGTTCCGCATTGCACTGAGCCTTGAATTTCGTTACCAGAACGCCTGTCATATGAGCCGCGCTGAGGTTTTATGGAGGACTCTGATAGCCGACAATACATGCGATAATCACCCCTGCTTAACCAAGGAAAGTTTTAAAGACTTCCTCTGCCAACACATGCAGAAGAGCAGGGAGAACCCGGACCAGTTCTCGATACAGACAGATTTACTAAGTAGACTACATGCCGATGAGGAATCGCAATCTCTCCCAAGTATCAAAGACATTGGCGCCGTCAAACTTCAGAAAGCAGGAGGTTGCGGCTCGGCAACCTGCAGCTGCAAGAAAGAGAAATGCAAGTTCGGTAGCTTTCACGAGAGCTTTCAAATTCTTTCTTCTTATCGCCAATTATTTCGAACAGAGCAGGCGTACCTTGGCCTGGGGCCTCGTGCTGCTATAGCGGGAGATCAGATATGGTTGATAGCGGGTGCCCGTACGCCGTTCATTATGAGACCAGTGAGTGATGCACAGGCCGCAGTTCGGTTTCGATTGGTAGGCGAATGCTACGTGCATGGAGTGATGCACGGAGAGGCTGTAGGACGAGGCGAGATGATTTTCAAACCTATCGAGATTGAATAAGTTGCCAAGGTCGTTAAATCAGTCTCAAGGGGTACTCTTCGGTTTAGGATTAACTTAAGCTGAGGTGATGGCTGTTATATCCTGAGCGAGGCTGATGCCATGGATTAGCTCCCAGGTCATACCCTGCCATTCGGGCTAGAGCTGGTAGAGAGTCTCAAGGTGGAGGAGCAAGTTTGTATTGAGAAGAAGGAAGAAAATTTAGCATGTGAGAAAGAAGGAAGGGAATCTGCGAAGTGGTGGTTATGAATTTGTTGACCACAAGGATGGTCAAGAAGCCTGAATTGTTCGAGCCTCTTTCTTTAATCTCTTACTCACGAAAGCTCCTGGCGTTCTCAAATAATTCCCCAACTACACTATCAATCTGAAATTTATGAAACTGCCTATTTTTTTTCGCGAGAAAATCCAAGAACATGACCAGTTGCGATTCATGCTTTACCTCGATAACCTAGAATTTGTCGATCCCTGACCTAGGAGTGAGTCAGTAGGTGCACCAACAGTTCCCTGTCGCCGTCCAGATCGTGTCGAGTGGCTATTGAAAGTGAGCTAAGGAGAGAACTGACCTTAGTGAGACGAAGGGGTCATACTCGTCTTTCTATGCTATGGGACCATGAAACTTGGTAACTGCGAGAACGTAATCTCGAGAAATTCATCGATACCTGTAGCCTCACCACTAGTCTGCTTGATCTCTCTACAACCCTTCTATGCCTCCTCGAAAATCTGAAGAGGGGGTACGCTAGAGCCTAGAATAAATATTTGAAAAAACTCGAAAAAGCCTAATGTTAAATTAACGTAAATTTAATCGGAGGCTTATGTTCCTAATTATTTCCTTCTTCATCTTCGCAAGCGGAACCGAGACCGTAAATGTACAGCTTGAGGTTGAGGCTTGGAGCATTGGTACTTCGATAGACTAGGAGAAGGCTACTAAGAGATAGAGAAGGTTTCGGTCCAGGGGAGACTAGTAAAGAATCAGACGAAATATGAGGTGAGAGGGGTCTAATGTAGGATAGTTGTTGGTTCTTCCGCTAGCTTTCCGCTTCGGAAAATAGGTCAGGTTGGTAACAACAACGCAAAACAACACGCCCGACAAGTTGGACAGTCAACCTATATATACAGGCATCCGGCTTCTACGCCATTCCGCAGGCAGAATCATGTCTGCTTTACTAAGCGATAGCAATGATGCCATAGAAAAGCGCGAAAAATCATCATGATCCAAGCATATGCGGCAAGTTTCTTCTCACAGCCACTGTAGCGGGCGACCTATTCTACGAGCGCAGGTAATCCATCCCAATATACATTCATCATAGCCTCCAACCAATTCGTACTGCTGTCCTATAACTCAGACTTTTTCTTCTTTTTCGACGTATAGTTAATGTCATTTCGCATGTCCAGCAGATAGGTCTTGTAGATAGGAACTACTATACGTATGTATTCTACGAGCAAAGTATCGTAACAGAATCCTTTACTTCCCACTGTTGTTTCTTGAAAGAGGCAATCTCGTTCTTGGAAGGACGGGGATATCCCAACTCTAGATTCTTCCGCGGTGGTGCAGAAGGTGAGAGAGTGCTGAGGAAAGGCGACCCATTATATTATGCTTTAGCGAATGGTGAGCACGTTGGAATATATGAATACTACCGATAGGCTCATTCTAGTTGATAACTGTATCGCTGGATATTTGGACTGCATAGGGGTAGGACTGAAGGAGAAATTACGAGATACCCACACTCCTCCCATAAGGTTTTTAGATCACGAGAAAAGGCGGAGAACTTCATCAAGGAATATAGGGTTACCGTTGAAGTAGTAGAACAGCCATCTATATATGGAGATATTAGCACTATTCTTAGTGAGATGTTGAGTCAACTAAGCCTTTGAATAGTACGGAATTCACAGAACCATTAGACGGATGAAGCCGAGAGCTATCAAAACCAGGTGAACTGGATAACAAGCCAATCATTTTAAACTCCTGTTAACATACTTGCTAAACTCTGGTACTATGTACAATTTCACCTCATATCAACACCAGTAGAATTTGTTCATAGTTTACGCTCAAATCTTTTGGGGCTTCGGGAATGCAGGGATGCCCCACTATATTCGTACTGAGAATTATTGGTAGAAATCTATCAGTAGAAATCAGCTGGTATATTTCTCGTAGCGAGGGGGAAGAAACCCCACTTTTATGAACTAGTAGAAAACTCTAGGAGGTAATGGAAAATGCTGTTTTGGTTCCCTAAATACTGAGTTGGGGTAAGCAAGACCGTAACTCCTGTCATTCGAATCTAGACCGCGTAATATAAGAAATCACGTAACTAACTTTAATAAAGTTAATTAAGATATATAAAAAAAAATAGTAATTTTTTTTCTTTGAAACGTGATTAGCTATATACGCGCCTAACACAATGCTGTTTTCAACCTAATAAGGATTACTTATTTTAGACGTACGTTTAATATTTACTATTACTATTACATTTAACACGCGCTTGTAACGCTAATTAAAGAAGAGATCCTTTTTATTCGCTTATTTGTTTTTCGCTTATTATTTCTAGTATCTTTCGAAAATGTGTAAGTCGCAAACCCGTGTCAAGACACACTGCTTATTTTCACCGAAACCTAATTTTTGATATTTTAGAAATATTAGTTTTAAGTACTCTTTTGCAGTTTTTTTAGTGCTTAATATATAAGCTTAGAATACCTGACGTACTATAGCTTTATTATTCTAAATTTAAATAATAATCTCTTTAATCATAATTATTAAACTACTTAAAAGAAGAAGTGAAAAGTTAAATGAACGGAAATTTACTTTAATTATTAAAGTTAACGAGTTAGTAAAGCTTTGCAATATTAACGTAGCTCTTATTATTCGCAATTGTTAAATAAGTCGTTATTTCACGTATAATTTTATCGATCTCGCGTCTTAGCTACCGTTTAAAGAGCAGATTATAAGTAGCTACTTATATTTTTGAAAGTCGTAATGGCGTAGCTAACGGGAAGTTAGTAACTATTATACCCGGTACTACTAAACTTACTTTCGCGCGATCTCGAAGCGAGGCGAAGGAAATTTAAACCCTTTTTAAAAAATGAGCTTATAAATCACACGAAGCAAAAGATTAAGGTAAAGAAGGAGCTATTAGATAAGTGACGGGTGCGAGATGCGTGGGTTGTAGATATGAGATTCTGCAAGGCATTCTCGGTGGCTGACATTGGGCTGTGTTACGGCTGGCAAGAGGTTGATACGGCGAGTAGACTCTAGCTTTGTATTTGGGCCTAATGCTACGCTCAGAATCGAGAAGAAAAGACAAGGAGAAAAGGGGAGCTCTCTATAAGAGAGAGCTCGAGTATAAATACACGAAGGACCCTCCTAATAAGGCCTAGCGTAGTCGAACGCCATTTACATTAACATGTCGCAGGCTCACCACCTAGTCTTCCCTATTAGGCTTAGCGCCGTCGCATAGCCAGTGATGCTACGAGCCGTGTCGGTTAGAATACGAGGCGCATCGGAGGTCGTAACACAGATCAGGCCCACGGGTGACGACACGAATGTGATTTTTTAATAGGAGGGCTTCAAGAGCTTCAAAAGTAGCCACCGAATACGATTTGTATAAATTTTGGGTTTTATCGATGTGTACACAAAGTTCAAGTTAGTCAAAGTCAAAGTACCTATCATTTTTTCCGGCACGTAGGGTTTTCCGTTACGCAGGGATGGACGTTAAAGAATATTTCAGGAATTTAAGTCCAAAAAACAAATTAGAGAGAAGGAAGAAAACTTTAATCTTGGGATTGTTACGACCTACGATGCGCCTCGTATTCTAACCGACACGGGCTCGTAGCATCGCTGGCTATGCGACGGCGCTAAGCCCGATAGGGAAGACTAAGTGGCGAGCCTGCGACATATTGACGTGAATGGCACTCGACTACGCTAGGCCCTATTAGGAGGGTTCTTCATGTATATATACTCGAGCCCTCCCTTACGAAGAGCTCTCCTTTCCTCCTTGTCTTTTCTTCTCGATTCTGAGCGTAGCTAAAGGCCTAAATACAAAGCTAGAGTCAACTCGCCGTATTAACCTCTGGCCAGCCGTACCAGGGATTTAAAAAATCGGCCTTGCTTAAAGGACAAGCATCTTAGCTTAACGAGTTAATACTCATACTAAAGAATACGAATTATCCTGTTAGGCGTTATCTTAGTTATCTCCTAGTAAATCTTATCTTTATTATATTTTTATTTTTATTTACTAAATCGGAAAACCTTATGCGAGAAATATTTATTAGGGTATGTCGTGGTATTAACCTATAAGTAACCGCCTATAGTAAAATCTTTAAGAAAAGGTATGATTTTTTTTATTATTATTCTTTTTACTAAGCATTTTCTCGCGCTAGGAGTACTTCTCGGGATCCTTTTGCATTAAAGTAGTTAGGATTATAGCTAAGAATTCCTAAGGAAATCCTTTATTATGTCTTGGTATAAGGGTAGCATCGCTTGGTTGTCTTCTTTTAGCTTTGTCACGTGATGCATGAATATAAGAAGCTCGTGGATATACGGTAGCACGTTAAGGTCACCGATTCTTTTTAAGATGATTTTTGCAGTTTTATTACTAAGTTTAATTGCTATCTTACATCTAATAATTTCTTCGCCCGATAATTAAACGGTGCTTGGATCTAGGGCATCGCTTTTAATAATCCACGCTAGTAAATTAAACGTTGATGCAAAGTAAAATATTGCGGCGGCGTTAATAATAGTAATATGATAATCTTACTTTATGAACTTTTAAGTAACTCGTCTAATTTGAGGGTTTAGTAGGCGTAAGAAATTGAATTGACGTCGAGTAATTCAGCCACTGTCATCAAGTTGAAGCTCTATCAACATGAACTTCTGTCGCATTAACGTCCCACCCTACCCTTCCGACCACCCCTACCTTCCGACTACCCTCGCTTAACACACTACTACTCTTACCTACTAACTTAAATAATTATTAACTCTCTTAATTCTTTATTAATTTCTTTGAAATTTGGAATATACGTTGTTCTCATCGTAAAGCCTGAATATACTGAGCACGACGTTATGTATGCACTTATAGAGGTCAAAAATGACAAGTCTTTGCGAAAAGTAGCACTTAAGTAGGGTGTTCTAAGGTCTACTTTGTATGATCGGAATATAACCACTCTACTGCGCCAGGAGGGTGTTAGTCACTTACAAAGGCTACCTATAATAGTAGAAAATCGATTAACTAATTGGGTACTTACTCAAGAGTCTCTTAGACGTGGAGTTACGTATACACAAATCAGGGTTTTTAGCTAGAGGCTTTTAGCTCTTTAAGGGGATCACCTACTACTCGGAAAACACTAGATATCACGATTTCTAGCCCGTAACTCTATTCTAAAGACTAAGAAGTAGATTTACGTCGATTCTATACGTGTTAATAACACTTATTCTAAAGTTATTAAGCCTTAGTTCTAAAAAGTAAAGGTTCTAGCTATTAAAGCTATTCTAGCTAGCTAACGATAGAATATAAACGAGACTAGTATTATAGAAGGGTACGGCCTTAATAGATTTATTATAGGGCATACCGAAAAGCGCAAGGTTTAAGGAAAACAGCTAAGTTCACGTACTTAAACATTAATTATTAAGTGTATCTCTACAACTGGCCTTTTTATAGACTCGGCAGTAATTTACAAGGGAAAATCGGTCTAATAGTAGTAGTTTCCGTCTTAATTAGACGTATTTAATAACTAGCACTTTACTATAACTAAAAATAAGTGGACGACTAATGAGACGGCTCTTAAGTGGCTAAAGAAGGTATTTATTCCTCAAATAGAACCACGTGACTATTTAGTAAGACTCCTCATTCTAGACAGTTATAGGAGCCACGAGACTATAGAATTCCTTTAGAAGTGCCTTGAATATAATATGTACCTTTTATTTTTACCTTTATATACGTCACACGTTTTATAACCTTTAGATTTAACAGGTTTCTCTCTCCTTAAGCGTGCCTATTAGAAAGAGCTACAACAATTGAGTTCTTTACTTAATTTTACACTTATTAGTAAGCGCAATTTCCTCGTTTACTATTAAAAGGCACGTCAAGAGAGTTTTATTCCTTCTAATATTAAGGCTAAATAGAGAACTACTAGTTTATGGCCGGTATCTATGGCTAAGCCTCTAATAAGCCCATTACTATTAGAAAATAATAATTAATCAACAAATCCGCCCCTTTAAGAGTCTTAGGACTTACTAATACTACTTTCGGAAGTTTTTAGCACTTTAATTAAGTTTTATACTCTAAAAAGCAGGCAAGATATACATTTTCAAATACGTACCTTGGCTAGTAAGTCACATAATTAACTTCTAATATAACGTTTGCTTTTTAAGAAGATTATAAAGGGAATTAACGAAAAGGATTACGAATTAAGGAAGGCAAATATAAAGATTAGAGAGCTAGAGGAGAGGTTAGAGTAGTTAAAGCCAAAGAAAAGGAGGAAAGTCTAAATTAGTCTAAATTCTAAGTTTATAATAACACGTGCTATTCGGGAGGCTCAAATCGCAGCTAGAGATCATCAAATTGTACTTATAGAATTAGAATCAGAAGGAGATTTAGATTCTACAGTTTTATATATAGAAGTTGAGGCAATATAAAGTTATTAAGTCTTTAATAGGAAGTACTAGAATTAAGCGAGGTGGTCGGAAGGTAGGGGTGGTCGGAAGGGTGGGGTGGGACGTTATATCCTCAAGCATAGACGAGTAGTGGTTTGAACATGCTAGAGTTGTGGGATGATCTGAGCCAAGTATTTTCTGGAATCCTAGGGAGGCTCGCTGATAGAGAATACACGCGTCGCCGCACTGTTCTTGACCATGGAGTAAGTAGGCAAGGCAATAAATGCTCATCAGCGTTGATGGGTGCTCTTTCCCCAGCGCTCTCTCCTTAAGTTCCAGTGCCTGCCGGTGCATCATCTCTGCCTCGCCGTACTTGCCCCGGCTGTCAAGCACTACCGCAAGATTGCTCATGCTTGTCAGAGTTGACGGGTGGTCCTTCCCCAGTACCTTCTTAGACAGTCCCAGCGCTCGTCGGTTCAATGACTCGGCCTCGGCCTCGTCGTACTTGCCCTGCCTGTCGAGCACCACCGCCAGGTTACCTCTGCTCGTCAAGGTCTCTGGATGCTCTGGTCCCAGTTCCCGCTCCTTAAGTTCCAGCGATCGCCGGTGCATCGCCTCTGCTTCGTCGTACTTGCACTGGCTGTCGAGTACCACCGCCAGGTTGTCCATGCTTACCAGCATCCCTGGGTGCTCCGTCCCTAGCACTGTCGAGTACTGTTCGAGCGCCCGTCGGTACATCTTCTCAGCCTCGTCGTATTTTCCCTGCCTGTCGAAGACCACCGCCAGGTTGCCTACACTAGTCAGCGTCTCTGGGAGGCTTCTAGTGTTGGTTAGATTTCATGAGGTACTTCCCTCCGAAGTTTGCTTCCGTAAAACAGGTGTATATTCTTAAAATAGAACGGCACAGTCCTAACTACGAATGCACAGGTATTGTTGTCACGTAGCTATTTCTCATGGAGCTCCCCAACGAACGAGCCAATTTTGGCGTTGCGCGTTTGCATTTCTGATTGGTTTCACAAGTGCGTTGAAGAGCCCGGTCATTGGTTAGTCACGAAACGAAAAGATGATTAGTAAGTATCTTAGGACGTAGAACGTTCGAGATGAAGCTCCTCAGATGCAACTGCGCATAAGTATTGAACTGTCACAATTCGCTAGAAAAACTAAAGTATCTGAGAAATTACAAGCTTTTCTGCTTTACGCTCCTCGTCGTACTTGGGCTACTCTAAGCGGCGTCATGTTGCTCTTGTTATCTCTGAGTCCTGCCCTTGCTTCATCATCGTCGCTGAGCAATTCAATACCATTCTCATTTCGCAGCTTGCTCGATGCCTTCAAACTCAACCTTCGGCTCCAACTCGGGCTCTTCATATCGCTACCTCTGCTCTCGCTTACTTCCGTAACTGGGAATATGACCGGCAGATATTTGACGAGCAATGGCCGAATGCACACAAGGCTAGCACAGATGACTGCCATGAATGTTTCCAGGATGCTCCAGATAACAATATCAACATTCGCCCCTATTAAGTAGTAAGCATCCCAGAATAACTAGTAAGAAGAATCAGAATAGGAACTACTTACATGTTAAATCAACAGAGTTGCTATAAGAGATGATATACTTGAGCCGAACCATACTAGTGATGCAGGCGCTGGGATTGGAACGTTAGTACACCCCCCAGATACAAATCAGGTCAAATGAAGAGCTTACAAAGATCCAAGAGCAAACATGAAGAACAATACAATCCTCTTCCTCAAATCCAGTTTCAGGCTTCTTAGCTCGGAAATAGGGAGTAACATAATAATAAAATCCTCAACAATGCTGAATCCAGCGCCGGTGTAGATAAGCGTTTGAAGATTGATGCACTTTGCGTCGATAGTTGTATCCCAGACCGCTTTGACGGGTACACATTGGAAAGCATCCGCCACAAGGAATGCGAAAGTGTGACAGAACGCCCATCCCATAACAATCTTCGTGTATAGGCGGAATCGGGGATTGACAAAAATGCGGAGATACAGGAATAGGATGGAGATTTTGGCTAGATTCTGCACCACAACATATAAGAGTTGGGACACGTAATAGAGCTGCTTCTGGTCAGCGTGAGTCAAGAACGGGTTATCTCCAAGTCAAACCTTCCGGAGCAGAGTGACATTCTGAGGTGGAACATCCCAGAAGTGCTTTCCGAAGCCACGTTGCGCATCTAAATATGTTAGTGTTTTCAAGGAGGCTTTCGTGGCTGTGGAGTATAATCATACTTAGGATTGGAATAACAACCATTGGAACCATGAGCACCTATTGGACTCCATTAGTATTTGTGTAAGCAGGATCACTTCCTCATGTTGTACTGACCGCTGCGATTCCAATCATCCAATCGTCCCACCAAATTCTGTGAGTCACTATACTCCGAGACAGAAATCTCAGGAGTACGACTAGGAAAGTAACACTTGCGATGATTATGACATCGCGTATAATTTCCGTACTTCGTGATGGTTGCGAAACTCCCTCGCAGATCTCATTTTGGGCGATAGTCGTAGAGACTTGTTTTTTTCTCTCTTTTAGTTTTGATGCCCGCTGGAATACATAGATGATATGAAGCAAAGTCTCGAGGACATACCGACTTGGTCTGTGAAGTTACAAGATCCCAACACGCAGGTTGCGAGTTCTTCCTGCAGCGTCGTGTTCGTGCACAGACAATTGGGAAGGTCCGTCAACGGGCATCGCGCAGGTCCCAAAACTTTCAAACTGCATAGTTGCTACATATGTCATTAATGGATGTGCACCCACAAAAGAAGAGAGGTCTTACAGTGCATTTGGGGATTTTAATAAGCACATGCGAAAGGTCAACCTGAGCGCGAGTCAGGCCGAGCAGCGTCGCAAGAAATATGAAGATGTGCAAGCCTCGCATAGTGAGGTTCATGACAGGAAAGCTACACAAAAGACACCTTCAACCAGATGGCGGAGGACATGAGATATACTTGCCACCCACCCCCGTACCTGGGAACACAGTGCTCAACGCGAACGCACTGACCGTCGAACGCCCAATGTCTCACCTCGATATCTTTCATGTCCCAGGATATCAAGGGTGCTTGAGAACAGCGCCACTTTCATTGGCTAGAACAGGTACGAAGTACCGCTGCGACCGTAGTTTCCATGGGCTTCTCATGGGCTAACAGGACGGAAAAATTGGGACATCTTCCACTAATCAGCGAACAACGTCCCCATCACATGAACCTGGCTCGAACCCTGCTTATGTCCAGATTGGGCTGTTGATGCAGGCCGCTTGACAGAAGTCGCGGAGCAGACCCCATACTTTGGGTTCCTGTCCTTCGAACGAGCGGGAATAAGTACAGATTCTGCGTCCGTGCACCTCAAAAGCAGGGCAGGGAAACAATTCATTCATTGCCATGGATGTGCCATGGATCATGTTTTCCTTATCAATCCAATCCAACGCGGGATGGTAGCTTACAGTAAGGCGGGCGGTCTTGAAATCCGGCTATCTAAAAGCTTGGCAAGGAACACCAAAAGTCTTTACTTTTTAAAACCGTGTATCCGAAGCGAATCGCATTTAATAAAAAGTTTAAGAAATAGAGATTAAACTTGAAGGTCGAAACTGCAAGATCTTCAAACTAAGGGATCTTCTGAAGTCGTGAAAACAACTGAGAGTTTTTCTAATTGAGGGTGTTGTTCTGATCAGTCTTCGCTTAAGCCAAATAGCCAGTTTTTAATGCCGCCCACCTTCGTACGTAAGTACCTGGCCGACCCTCTGGCGAATTCTGTTCCTGGCATCGGCTAGCAAGCGAGCGTCGGGAGTTTTCTGAAGAAGACACCAGGAAATCGGCTATAGGTTTAGACAGACAAGAGACCTTCACCATATGGCGACATCTGGATCATGGCAAGTGCTGCTGCATGGTGGGGAGTAACGCCAGCCAAAGCGAGGTGGGGTGGAGGTGAACGTGGTCAAAGCGGGCGCTGGACCATGCGCCTTCCAGGGAGGGGGGGGGGAACGCTACTGCATTGACTTGCAGCACCTTGGGTTGATTGGACCGCATATAGAAATGGGAAATGTGAGATCGCGATGATTAGGTTGCATTCGCATATAAGCAATCCGCGGCGGTTAGACAAAGCGGGTGGGGAGGGGGGGAATACTCCGTCAGATTTCATTTCGTTTTACGTGCATTCTGATCCCTTTGGATCGTTCACGAAATCTGTCTAGTCGTCTCGCAAAGATATGATGAGGCCTTTGGAAGAATTGAGGGAGATCCATGCTGCTCGGAGAGAGTACGACAAATTTTCAATTGATTGCATTATCGCTAGAAACAACCATCTCGTGAGCTTCTCTGCTGCTGACCTTCAAAGGCTACAAACTCTCATACTTTCGGTATCATTACGCTAATGCACCCCTACACACACTTCTTCCCGGTTCGGCTTCGTCAATCTACCAAAGTATTCCCCCGCGCCATCTCGGATTGCCAAAGGTTTTGACCAAAGCTAAAGGGACATTGGAGCGGGTCTGGGGTACTAGGTTCTAGGTTCTAGTGTAAGAACAAGCTCGTCTGATGATGATTAGCCTTCGGCTGGGACACCGCACCGGACAGCGGATAATGATGGCTTGCTCCCAGAAGATCTGCAATACTGTTGAGGCGGATGCCCCAGCAGATCGAAGCGCGTGCCCCAGAAGATGATTGGACAGGCCTCACCAATCCTGCAGAGCGGAGAAAGTTGCAGAACCGGTTAAATCAGAGGACTTACAGTAAAAATTCCCGTCACATCATCGCCTGCTCATCTACCCCTCTGCTACGGAACGTCGTCAGCTAACATAGCCTTGTCCACCATGGTGTGCAGGAATTCGCTCACCAGCCGAGGTTCTTCCGAATGCTCAAAAAGCAGGTGCATTAACAGCAGGTCATTCCAGCTTTGCAGACGACAGTTCAAAGCTCCCAAGATTCCTACGTAAGTGCAAATCCCTTCCGTGCGTTCTTGTAGCTGTAGATGCTCTATACTCAGAATGAACCTCCAAGGTACAACTTTATCAGGAGTTTATCTATGTTCACTCGGACCATCACGGCCCTTCAAACAGAATGGAATATGCGAGGAAATCTGAGCACAACTAGGCTCACAAGCTCCTCCTTTCGTGGTGGGTTGTCCAAGAAAGCATGCTAGGGCAGTCAGAACATGTAAAAAGTGAGGATTGAAGTAAGTCACCGACAGAAGCTCTTTAGCCGAACTCGATGCTGTCAACTGCAGAAATTTGCCTGCTTGATGAGACCACTTGTCGGCATGCTCCAGGACGAGTCTTCCACGGAGGCGGCTGCCCCGCTCCATAAGTTGAAGCATTACGAAGCCTAGAGCTTCAGTGTCTTTATGCAGCCCGCGACTTCGAAGACCAATGTTGATGTAGCCTTGGGGATTGGCTTAGATGAAAGATTAGGAGGGCAAGCAATCCCCAGAAACGGAAACTGGTCATATTTAGACCATACCAGGTAATGGTACCAGGTAGGACTACCCCGACGTAGAACCGGGAACTGGTCGTGCATAGGTAATGGTACCTTTCGTACCAGAGCACTACCCCGACGCCCCCAGAACCGGGAACTAATCATGGATAGGTAATACGAAGGTACAGGCCCAAAGTTTTGTCTCACTGCCTTTTTCTGCCCACGTATTTTGGAGTGGCAGAACTGGACGGTGAGACAAAACTTTGGGCCTATCCCATCGTACTACTACTACCCCGACGTCCTTAGAACTGGATACTGGTCATGCACAGGTAATACTACCCCAGAACCCCGCGTTTCTAATAAAGGGAGCAAGCAAAGCAAAAGGGAGAAGGGATAGTTGAACTCAGCCTGGACGAAGAGATCGGAGAGATCGACCTGCGAAGGAGTGAAGTTGTTGGAAGCAGTTCATTAGTCGATTGTACGTATCTTGCAGGCTCTCTCTCTTGTTGTGTGTGTTAGTTCTAGTGATTGATATTGAATTGACTGACTATTCTACAGTGCTAGGTATGCTGTATATATAGGCTTTGAGAGCCTGTAGACTTTGTATATAAGACCCCACCTCACCGGATCGCTAGGCCTAAGGGCCCTAGCCGTGCTACTATAGTCATCGACTTACACAGAACGTTAAAAGGAATCAATTAATCAATCAATCTATTCCTTGTAATTTTTCCAGATGGCGTGCTAGGCTCGCTTAAATTGCCTCTCATATTAACGGAAGTAAAGTAACCGTTCTACTTCGTATCTAACTGAACATTCCAAACTACGAAGATATATTTTACTTTAAGATATAGCATTTTAGCAAATCCGGGAAATATATTAAATAATGCCTCTACTAATATAAAAATTGCTAAAATGCTTGGCGAAATAGATACGCCGAGCACTAAAGTACTAACTATATCTCATTAGTAACACTACGATCTCACCTATAAGAGATAGGTGTAAATACAAGGTACAGAGACATGGGGCAGAGATATAGGGCAGAAAATTCTTGGTCTAAACTCAGGTACTTTATTTAGCTCACATGCCAAATTCTAATTATGTTACGGCTGGCAAGAGGTTGATACGGCGAGTAGACTCTAGCTTTATATTTGGATCTAAAGCTACGCTAAGAATTAAGAAGAAAAGACAAGGAGAAAAGGAAGGCTCTCTATAAGAGAAAGCTCGAGTATAAATACACGAAGGACCCTCTTAATTAGGCCTAGCGTAGTCGAGCGCCATTCGCATTAATATATCATATGCTCGCCACCTAGTCCTCCTAATTAGGCCTAGCGCCGTCGTATAGCCAGCGATGCTACGAGCCGTGTCGGTTAGAGTACGAGGCGCATCGGAGGTTGTAACACCTAGCTTTATTAAAAGTATATAATCTTTTCTTAGTTTTTATAACTTTTATTTAAGATTTATTTACGATTATAATATTATAATAAAACCTCTTATTCAACTTACTAAAAATAATATTTCTTTTTACTTTATTATAAAATACGAGAATGCCTTTAATCTCTTAAAATATAATTTATATTTATACTTTTCTTAAGATATTATTAATAAGATTTATTATACCTCTTAAAAACAAATACTAGTAATAGTATTATAATAGGGGTTTTTTCCTAATAATATAATAAAGATTAGTTCTTCGTTGCTTTTTTCCAAAAAAAAAATTATATTACTTACTAAGCTTAATTATATTATATGTAATAAAGAGATATTAATAATTATTAAATCCTTTAGGTATTAGTAAGTTAAGTTAATAAGAGTCCTTTATTAAGTTCGTATTATAATAAATTATAAGGCCTTAAAATACTTTCTAACTTTTAAGTAATTAAATATTAAAGAAGATAAGTAAAGATTTTATCGAATTATAATTTTATAATTATATATTGCCCTAGAATTTATAATCCCCTAATAAATGCACTTTCTTATAAACTGAATAAGTTAAACTAATAAAACTTTGCAAAAAAGACTTAATATCTTTAATAACTCTTACGCTAAGATTAAGTTAATTTTAACTTATTATTTAAAAAGTTACGGTTGTTAAATAACGTTAACGTATTAGTAATAGATATTAAGCTCACTATTTTTATACTTGAGGCACTAACCCACGCCATTTTGGAACGACATCACAACACAGAGAGGCTCAGATTCTCTCAATTCAGTATTCATTGATCTTCATGGACAGGATATCTTCCCGGAAATCATAACGTCCCACCCCACCCTTTCGCCCACCCCCGCCTTTCGCCCACCCTCGCTTAACACACCGCTACTCCTACCTACCTTCTTAAATAATTATTAACTCTTCTAATTCTTAACCAATTCTTTTGAAATTTGGAATGTGAGTTGTCGTTAT